>JAHWFP010230865.1:2068-20751 GCA_023313725.1 Lithobius niger
CCCACAAATTTACTACTGAATTTATTGCAAAAAAACAGTGTTCGTTGGTTTTAAAAATGTAAAAGCCTGATGAAAAAGAACGAAGGGGACGGGAAACTGTAAAACAACGAAGTTTCAGTTTTTTGTGTGTGACAAAACCAATATTAATCCCATGAAAACTTATCTGGTTGGTGATTACATCGTCACACACATTTCTGGCTCATTCCCCGTATTACAGAAGCAAAAGTTAGGAGACGATTTAAAAAAAATATTCAATGTGCAATATCAATGCTGTTCAATACACCACGCATTCAGACTTTTAGTAGTGTCCTGTTGGTCCCACTGCATACGTCAATTGCATATTTTTATTACGTTACCGTATGACTCGTCGAATTGCTAATGCAGTGTCAGTGCATCCTTGTTTTTTGTTATTATGTTGACAGATCAAGTTGCTTTGTTAGCTTGATATATGTACTTTTTGTTCATTCCTCTTTAATTCCTTTCTTATTTACTATAATTTAACTTATTATTTCATCGTTTTATTGTGTCATTCTTGCATTTGAATAGAATGGCTTCTTTTTTTGCACCGGAATTTATCCATTGAAAAAAGTGATAGTAGGAACGGTGGCGCTCTACCTGGGTAACCTGGAAAACCGGAAGTCTGGGAAAGTTAGGGAAAAATTAGGGAATTTGATAAACATATACTGAAATTCAGGGAATTTCAACATTTTTCGGAAAGTATTTTTCCTCTATAAAGATTATCTAATTCGTATTTCATTTTTTACTTCTAAATCCTTCACTTTATTTCAGTTCAAACTCTCTTTGTTTTATTTTTAATAAACCAAACACTCGTTAGGCATAAGTAATATAGGTCGTTTCTAGTTTTGTTCAGATTACGGCATTCCTACTCTTTACCGGTCCCAGTTACGGCAGTGCAATTTTTTATTTAGCAAAGCGATGCGATGTAGTTATTGAGGTTTGAGTGAAATGTGAAAAAAAAAAAATTGTAGTCCTCTACTGCATCATCTTTCGACCGGAAAAAAACATCGGCGAAAAATATTACAATTCGTCTGGAAAACCTAGAAAAACCAGGGAATTTCACTAGGAGGTTTTGAACGCCACCATGTCTATACCTATCGCCCATAAGGATCGATAAAAGATAGGTATAGATAGTTCAACCACCCTTTGCAATTTGTGTCAACTGTATAGGCCTACATTCTTATCGTCCCACTACATTACTACGCAGTATGTCTCTCTATTTTTTTTATTCTTTAATACCTGTCACGTAGTTATCATTATAATTGGAATGGTGTGCGCCACTGACCTTTAGACTGCCATTGGAGCATCTTTCCCCTCTCTCTCTCTTCCCCGGCCATCCCATCCCACTCTCCCTCCCTCCCTGGCAGGCTTGAATCCGACAGGGGTCTGGAGTCCAGCTGTGCAAGTGGTGCACCAGAGTCGGTGCTGTTGTTCCACGCCTCCACACAATTTGTTCGTATAGTAAAGCAACGGAGGAAAAAAGCCAGACTTCGCTTTGAGTCACTCACGGAACGGAGCTAACGCTCAAATGACGTCACTTAATTTTGTTTCACTAATAATACATTTATTCTTTAACGAGAGCTCTACTGAAGCAAACAGGTAAGTATTTACAACATAAGAAAATAAAGACTCAAAATTTTTTTACGCTCAATCAACAAAACTTAAACCAAAATGAACTAAAGAAAATTAAAAGTAAAGTCTTGTTTATCAAAAGAAAATTCATGAAATCAACACATACAGATGTTAGTTTTTCATCACTGAAAAAGACAGTAAATGTATCCTGAAGTTTGTTAAAACTTTTGATATTGAAGACTTCACTTTTAATTTTCCCATATTAATTTCCCTATAAAGGTCCTTTATTATTGTATTGGTCGAAGTATTTCATTTTATTTCAAAGTCTTCATTGTGAAGTAGTTTTTCATTATTTTTACGTAAGCCAAGTCCCTCAATATTTAATATATTATAATCTTTCATTGATCGGGTTCCCTTAGCTTTATCTACATTTGTGGACCCTTTGCAATCTTAAAAGTGGAAAAGATAAATTTCAATTCCATATCTGATATTCGACTCTACCATTGCATCATGAAACATTTTTTTAAATTTCTAATTTAGTACATTCGTTAAATAGTAAAGTTTTGGCATTTGGCGTTAGTTTTTTTAATCAATGACGTGACATGAAACACTGTTTTGCGTGACTCGCAAAACTGTTTTTCTCGTGGCCCTAGCCCCCTCGGAAGACTGAGTACGGTACTGAGGTCATCAGATATCGCGACTTTAAACAGTGAACATTTGGCGTAGTTCTTTCTGGCTTTAGCGCAATGCAATCGAAGCACGCTGCGCCAAATGTTAATGGTGGAAAGTAACAGAAGTGCCCTAAACCTAAGAAGCAATTCGACTAATAGACAAGGAACACTTAATCAGTAACGTGAACCTTTGCTGTTGGTGTTTCCGACTGCTTGTCGACGATACTGTCGCTTAAGTTAGATACCTTAGAAAACCAAACAGTATTGCTTATTGCTTGTTTAGTTAAGAATGAGGAGTATTAATCTGGAATTATATCTTAATGCAGTGGCTGACTGTATGAGATAGCGATACCGTTTACCAACTGGTGTACTATAAAACGCATACACCTTAAAAGGAATTTTAAAAAGTGGTGGAATTAAAAAAAATTAGGAAGGTTCGTTAGAGGCAAGATAAGTTGCTCTTCATTTACGTCGCACTAGCTTCTGAAGAGAAACAAATTGGGAACCCACTCAAAGCTATGGAGTACCATCGGCTTCAAACGTGTTAAATCCAACAAGTCATGTTTATTGTAACGATATTGACGTCACAGCGGAGCTTCGTACAGCGTCGCGTAACTTTCCATTAAGGCCTGGCTGCCACCAAATTAACATTGCAGTATCTAGCCCTATTGAGTTATCTCACGCAGCAAGCAAAGGACTGCCAAAGCAATACCTTCAAACACAACAAACATGCCACGTGCCTCCTTAACTATTGAGTAAATATTTGGTACGTCCTCGTGCACCTGGGAGCAAGCTGTAAAGATTAACGATATTACTGTGACTAGGTGACGCCAGGGTATTTTCTAGGTGGCGCCATCTAGTGGCATTAATATCGTCAATTTTTACAGCTTGCTCCCAGGTGCACGAGGACATACCACATTTTTACTCAATAATTCAGGAGGCTCGTGGCGTGTTGTTGTGTTAAAAGATATTTCTTTATGCATTCCTTTTCTGGCTGCGAGCAAGCGCTAGAGAGAACCATACAGCGCTCGATGGTGCTAGCCGCTCCAAACTCTTGTTTGATGGCAACCCGTCCTTAATTTCGATTCAAGGTTACCGAGTGACCGAACAACTGTAGTTTGTCTGAATTATTTGTTCGTAAAATAAAGCTTGTTTGCGCTGTTCCAATGGGTCAATTATGATAAGTCTTGGCCCTATCGTTTTGTATTTGAACAGAACAGAGAATAACGACGCCAATCCAGTCCAAATAGTGTCTACCACGCCAGACTCAAAAATTTATTTTCTGCAGAGAAGTGACATTCGAAGCAAGACTACGAAACGAGTTACTGGAGTTGACGACGTGAGAAGGAAGAGCATTCTAGAAAGGAACTATAGTCTCTCGATGAAGAAGCTATGACGGATGTCAAGACAAGAAGTAACAGCCCTGTGGTTTAGCCAGTTAAGTGAAGGAAAAAGTAATGTTAAAGTCAATACTGAAGAAACCTTTCAAAATCCCATAAGAGAGCCGAGCCGTCCAAATTAGACCAAATTTATGTGGAATCGTGGAATAATTCAAAATGAGCGTATTTTTGGTGCAAATGCTCGTAATGGTCTCAGTTTCAACATACTAAAAGTCCTCAGCTGTCCGTGTTGAGCTAACGCCGCCATCTTGGAAACATGGTGCCCGAAATCAGGTTTTTCAATATATCTCGGTAACGGTTGCTCGGGCTTGAAAATATGGTCTGTCCAAAAATGTGGAGCATGAACCTTTCTACAAAAACGGTTGAATTCATTTTATTTTTTATAGATCCAATGATTCAATCAATAAATGGCGTAGAAGAGTGTTGAGCTAACGCCACCATCTTGGAAACATGGCACAGGAAATCTATTTTTTACAATATATCACGAAAACGGTTGCACAGACATAAAAACATGTTTAATCCGAAATGTAGAGCATGTAATTGTCTACAAAAAAGGTTCCATTCGTCTTTTAAATTGAGTCAATGATTCAACAAATAAGCGGTGTTAAAGAGGCCACACACGTGGGCCCAATTAGTACGGAAAAACTGATTTAATAAGTCATATGAGTCCAAGACTACACAGTTGTTGCTGATAAGGTTGTTTTCGAACAGATGAACATTATTTAAATTGAGTTTTCGAGCTGGGATTGGCAGGATTTTATTATTTTTGAACAAGTAGCCCCATCTGGTGGGACGCCACTGACAGCACTCAAGCGCTTCCAGGTGAGTAATGTAACAACGCCAACCAACCTAAGAGCAGATTAGAAAATCAGTCTTACAAAAAAAAACTTGTTTTAGTGTGGAAAAAAATCACAATGTCAGCCTCGTTAAATTTTCTAAAGACGTAGCTTGCTTTATAGCCATGATTTCTTGTTTGGACAAAACGAAAAATTACGTTAACTTAAAGCCAAGTGCAAGTGTTTGGGTGAAACGACTTTGAAAACTCTTTGAGAGGGAAAAAACTGCTTTTCCGTGAACTTGCTTCACATTCTTCGCGCACAAGGATACGAACAGGAACACTAGTTTTTCTATACAGTCTTTATTATGACTTTCAATTTAGGACTGTTTCGCTCGCTATCCCCCCCCCCCCTTCCCACTCTTTACAGACAGCATCGTAACTGTAAAGATGAAAACCAGGCAAGACCTGCAGTCAGTGCATGAACTAACCAACGAACGCAGTGGAAGCCTGCTGCACGAACCCCACGATGACGAGCACCAGGCCCACCCCCGCAATTGCACATGGCCTCCCGTCGCTACCGTACCTCCACCGCCCCCATCTCATCTGTTCACTGCGAAACAATCGTAACAAGATTAGTTGCCAACTGGTCAACACAAGACATCAAAGCTGCTGTTGCGCTCGGAAAGAGTAGAGCATTCTACGCCTTAGTCATGGCTCCCTGTGTTACACAGGCCTTCAACTGCAACAGGGCAACTACTTCGTCTAGTTTATCATCACTGCATTTGTAATATGCAGGAAAATACGGAAGGGAGAAATACTCCTCAACTACACGTAAATAAAAGATTCAGCGTTTGAATAAAATACAGGGTGTCCCGGAAATATACTAACAAACTTTAGGTGGTTATAGGGACAAGGAAACAAGCAAATTTGCTAATAAACCCATGTCCGCAAATGATCTGTTACCGACCTACAGGGTGTGAAAGTTTGCATTGTTAATGCAACAATGACAAAGATATCGGAGGCGCCTAAACACATAAAGACACAATTAGTACACATTCAGAGCGGTTTAGGTGCTATGAGCACATTGGGGGGGGGGGGGGGAGAACAACCCCAGTATCCACACTCTGTAGGTAGGTGGTTTTTCTGTAGGAACATGATGGGTTTGATACTGCACCATTGCACACCTAAACCGCTGTGAACGTGTACCAAATTGAGTCTTGATGTGTTTAGGCGTCTCTGATATTTTTGTCATTGTTGCGTTAACAATGCAAATAATCATTTGCGGACATGGGTTTATTAGCACGGCCGGCAGGCAGTGCTTATTGGAGTTCGTTTGCGCACGTGAATTTAAAAAAAAAAACTGGACAGGCGGAGGCAGCGGTGAGGCCCCAGAATGCAATGCTGCAACATGTAACAATGGAGCAACAATACGCGAGGCGCACAAGATCGGATCATAGCTCACTCAAACCCCTCGGGCACGGGGAAAGTAACATTGCCGTGGTAGCTTTGGGGCGGCTCTATTAAATATATTACATCGTTGTCGAGAACCAAAATGAAATGGTCTTGGTTTTCGCTTTTATCTTTCAGTGTTAAACTGTATGGTGCAAAGCCTGGCCTCAAAATTGGACGGCCGACATAACTGAATGATTTATTTATTTCTTCAATGCAGGCTTCCGGAAGCTAGTTGAATTGTTTTCACGATTGTTTGCCATAATACTGCATATGCTTGCAACAATGCAGAATCAACCACCCATTAGCTGACACATGCTGACTCTAGACACACGCTAGTGTGTTGCCATCAAAAGGCAAACGTGGGATAAAGCTTGGGCAGAACTTGAACAGAAATACGCATTTCTAATGTTTCGTTTTTTCGCAAACAAAATTGGGTGTACAGTGGACATACCGTACACATGACCAATTGTAGCAATTACAATAATATGGAAGCGAAAAATGCCAACAAATTAACTGAAACAAGAAAAAAGCAGACCAACAGACTCAACAGACCACTGATTCCTACAAAACATATTGACTGGTAGGGAATTAAACATATTTTGCCATTTTTCGATGTTGACAAAGTTTTTAACGGCGCGTTCATGGCTCGTGTTTTGTTTGCTGCAATGTTAAACGATTCCAGTTGAATTCGAATTTTTTACCAGACTGATTTTTAAGTACTCTTCGGTCATCAGTGTTGTATTTTTGTCTATTTTAGGTGAACAAGAACGCAAATAATTACCTAAAAATTAAAATATTTTGTTACGCTTGCATTTGTGGGGATTCTTGCCTGTCAGGAGGTAACACCATACAATTTACCATTGACATACAATTAAACATGAAGTTTGTGCAGAAGAGAGTATTATGAGTCTGCTTTCATTTTGCCAATGAAATATACAAGCACTACTGCGTTTTAAGAATAAAAAAGCCAAGCAATGCAGAAAAACACAAAAAGTACGATGTTTCGAGGTTACTTTCACCTCATCATCAAGTGCACTAAATCCACAAAAAGTTTCGTCAACGTTTATGAACTGTATTTTTTAACATGTTGACGAAACTTTTGTGGATTTAGTGCACCTGATGACGAGATGAAACTAACCTCGAAACGTCGTGCTTTTTGTATGTTTGTGTACTGCTTGTTTTTTTTTATTCTTACATGCTGTATTCGTTGGCAGGCAAGCTTAACAAAACATCTACGATGGTTTAAATCACAGCATCGTCATTATGGGATTCCTGCATCCATGGGTTTCTACATTCGAGTAAGATCACCAGGACCTCCGCCATATTCCACCTGCATTTCCCAGCAAAATCTCAACAGCCAGACTGCTGACAAATTTGCAATCGTTCAGTCTGGATACCAACTATACTGCAAAACACTCGCAGAAACTTCCAAAACCAAAACCAAAAAAAAAAAAAAAGTGAACGAAAGAAAAATAAACGAAACGCAACTAATCTCAAACAACAAGTGAACGATGCCTTTGACGTAGTCCTCGTCGATGGCAGGCCCGGCTCCAGTAATTAAAGACGCCAGGGGTGGCCGCCAATTTCCGCGCGCTTTGTCGGATTTCGTCGGGAGGTCGCATTTGGTTCGGACGCTCGTCACGCCGCCAATTTGGAGCCAAAGGAAGACGGCTGTGTGTGTGTTTTGTGTGTGTGTGTATGTATGTGTGTGTGTGTGCCATGTGTTGCGTTTCTCACTGCAGCGACGCCCGCGATTTAATTTCCCTCCCGAATGGAGTCAAATGAGGCGCGCGTCAGACTCAGCTGTTGCTAACTCTCCTTCTCCACCCCCTACCTCCACGCCCCAACACCGCCCTCGCTGCCACACCCCTGCCAGAGGGCGACAGGTGAAGGCGACAGGGGCCCACCAAAAGAAATACGGTTGGAGAAAGACGGGGAGTCGGCGAGGTGCAGAGGGAGGAAGTGTTGGGGATGGCACAGCATCCAAGTCGTTTGAGCAGCTAAATGAATAGCTGCGTGCCTTCCCCCCACCCCCACCCCTCCCCTGCCGAAAAAATATTGAAGGCTGAGTTGAGTGTGGACTTCAGCAAAAAAAACAGAACTCGATATGTAAGTTGAAGCGAGTGTGAGCAATGACACAAGTTTAGTAATCGTGTAGGAGGAGAGTTTATCAAATGTGATGAAAAAGGGTGTCAAATAGATGATCTAGTTACCTACCTCCCGCAGTATTAATCCAACTTAACGAAACGAGGGAGGCCTACTACTGTATTTGCGTTCATCGCCTTAAATATAACTGTCGACATAAACCAAACAATAAAAATCAGCAGCTGCAATGGAATGACACGAGTACTAAATTACTTAACCCGTAACGACTTGGGTCCGGGATACACTATCTGGAACCCTAGTTATATTTAGCATTCTTACGACTCAAGCGACGACATGTTTCCCGGTATCAGACCGGAAACTTCTCGAATGTGAGGCAACGTGGTGCATCACAATAAGGTAAGTTGGGGCATAAATTGAGATGTAGAAATAGAAAGAGACGCTGCACGGGGCACCCAAATACCAAAGCCTCAGATGTCAAGTGGAAGAAGCACCAGCATTACGACACTTGTTTTTTTTTTTGCCGCATGAGGGAGGAAGCCGGAGAACCCGGAGGAAACCCTCGTGCAACGGGCGGGAAACAACCGGAGAAAAACCCGTACATATACACTTCCCATCTCCAAGATCGAACCCGGGTCTGTAAGAAGCCCGAGATGTAGAGCTGGGACCGGGACGCCTATCGAATCTGGCGTCCCAGTGCTCGCAAGTGCCCGTGCAAGGAGAAAGAAGGTAGACTCCAAGAGATTCTTGAATCAGGCAGCAGTGGGCTACTTTGAAAAAAAAAAACTCTTAGGACGCGTTTGTTTACGCAGAGACTCGCCTTTACATTCTCGCAGCTAGAACTCAATCGCGATGGCAAAGGTGACATTGCCATGGTAACAACGCTAAATGGATTAGCTAAGTCCGACATCGTTTGTGTAAATACTTGCAGTTGTATAATCCGTGCCAATAATAGAAAGAATTCCGCACGACGAAACAATTTTCCCAAAAGCTTCTGAACTCACGTTATTTGCTGTTTTCGTTGCGAGGCGGCAGACATAAAACCGCCGCCATGTTGGAATTTGAGATGATTTCTAGCTTCTAGCTGCGAGAAGGCAAAAGCTCATGGTTGCATAAACGTGCCCTTATAGCGAAACGCTATTTAGACGCTGCAACCCGTCCTCCATTTGGCCGTTCCGAATCATCCACGGTACAGTTAAGGCAGCCAGGGGCGGAGAATTTGACATTTACTGGACTAATCTTCGTTTTGGAACCGTTACAAACCTTTTCCGAACTCGGCCGTTATCTGAATTAAGAGTGATCTACCAACCATCACTTAACTATTTCTGATAACGGAAGCATATAAAGATATAGTTTCGTAGAACGAGGAGTTCTACCGCTTTTACTAATACCAAATTCGGAGAATGCTAGTTTTTTTTCATATTTCGTATTGTTAAAAGTTAAAACCCTAGTTAAAAACTTGTCGGGAATTTGAATGGCGGATTTCAATCTATAGAAAATTTGAGTTTTCGGAATTTTATGAGCCATTTGATTTTCCAGTTTCAACATCCGGCAATTAATGGAATACAACGTTCGTTGGCTACATAATTAATACCGTTAGCAAGCAAGGTATTATCATCATCAGCAGCCATATAGCCATGTCATATGATAAATAGCTCGCGAACAACTCTTCTGCAATCCGGGAACATGCCAACGGATGCATGCCGGGTGCATGCCGTCACTTAATGCGTTACCTTGACGGGTTAGTCGGGTTGCCGTCCTCAGACGGGTTGCTTCTAGTTATTAAAACATTTTAGAAAATGAATTTAGACTAAACACATGTCAATATTTAGAACAGATACCAATTTAGTTTAGAATATTTCTTCAAGTAGGTTACAAAACCTTCACAAAACATTTAGTAAGGTTCAAATTGAGCGAGTTCATCTATACGAGCATTAGTTTGCTTCAGATGACCTAAGGCTCAAAGAAATTTACGTAAAAAAAAATGCTACAAGGGTGAATTCACGACGAGTCTGTACACTAATTTAACAGCGTGCACAAACGTAATGCTACAGATTGACGGAGAGAGACAGCCACAAAGACAGATGCGAACCCTCGAGAGCATTGAGAGCAGATTGTTGAGAACAAACGCCCATGCCGAGTTTATTTGGATAAGGAGGTAACTTGTGCAGACCACCATCGCTCTACTCAGTTTAAACAGATGAAACCGCTTAAAGACGGATAGAGTGACGTGTCAAAACTTTCACTCCATTCGAGCTTCAACGAACATTCTTCCTATTAGAAAGCTCGCCACCCACGCCTCCCCACCCCCCACCCCCTCCTTCTTTCCTTCGACGTGTTCCACACAACACAACACATGGTGCACGATCCCATTTTTCCCTTGCACGCTTGTGTCAAGATGCGTCTGGAAAACATCGCTAAAGTGGCCCCAGCATAAACGAACCTCCCTTTTGAAGGTGGCGCCTGCATCGCTCTCCCTTCTCCATCCTCTCTTCTTCTTCTTCCATCTCTTAGTTCTTCTGCATTGGAATGAGCGATGCTCGCCAGTTTCGCCGAAAGCCCGCCAGATGGCGAGTTCCCCACAGGAAACGACCAGGCTTGTCTAGTCGATCAATACCATTGTTATCATTATTGTAAATCAATTAATGCAAAGCTCTGGGGACGAGAGAGGCGCTGTCAAGGTGCGCAAATTTGTTGCTCTAGCAAGTCCACCCTTTCTTCTTCACCCCTCCTTTCCTCTCTTACCAGTTTTTCTTTTCCCTTTTCCTTTTTTCTTCCCCTAGCAATAAAAAAAAAGACGAGTATTGCTTTTTCTGGTAGCTGAAGCGTCCTAACAGTTACAGCACATTCTGCTTACGCGAACACGTCGTCGTCTTTATTTTTGACCCACAAGGGTTTTTGGTGAAAGCAAGAGGGATTTAGACAAAGGATTACATTTTAATTAATATTAATCAATCCAGGTATTAAGAGACTAGGATGAGACACTGAAGATGAGATTATTTCCCATTCTTGGTTGCAGCTTAATCTTGACGACACTGTCTAACACTGAAATAGTGTCGAACCTAGCGCTCTGTCAGTGAAACGAACAATATTGGAACCGGAGTCGGCTGGTTCCAGGGTAGGATTGGTCCAGCGTTCACTGGGCATCAGAATAGTATTAGGCCACTAAATATTAATTAAGGGGTTTTCGGGCGCATGGGTTTTTTTTTCTTAACGCATGAAACGTGACATTGTCTAAAAAAAATATTACGATCACGGAATAGAGCTTTCACCGAACAGTTCCTGGAACCGATGACCACATGAGCTGTTTGTTCCATTTACATGATCGCCTCGAAACGAATCTAAGAATCGTTCAGAGACATGTCACAACTAAAAACTTGGGTCTAAAGAATGACTTTTAACAAATGTGCAACTTTTGATGGCAGATCTTGGTATTAAAACATAGATATTGTATTTCACCACAAAATATAAGCTACTGAGTTTGTTTTGTTTGGTAAAAAAAAAAAAAAAAACTCCCATATCTGAAAAATCCCGAATGAAAAGTAAAAGAAAAAAAACACCTCCCGCTCGCGTTAAGTTTTTTAGTACAACTCCTGAGAACCACTTATTTAATTTTTAGCAGCCTTATCTACGAGAGAGGTATCTTAGATCCATCTGTTTGTAATCTGACGATTCAGGTATAAGAATTACCTAGTATTACTTAAAAAGTCTAGGACTGAAGAAAGTTCCGGCTAAGAGTTAGGAAAAGCGCAAAATGTAGCAAAGGTAGTCAAATGCTGATTGGTAATTCATTTATTTACAGAAAATGCATAATATTGAATAAATTCCAAGAAACTTCCAAACATAACGTAAATCGATTTAATATATACATCACACAAGTAGTTTATCTGATTGAACCTCTTGAATGCGAAAAAAAATTCGAAGTTCAAAACTCGTCAATTGAGGGGAAAATAGCAACCAGTTAAAAGGCCACGCTGTTGAGGTTAAGCTTGAATTTCCTTAACCACTTGCAATGCAAGCCTGATAAGAATACAACATAAGGGCAATAGTTTGATTCCTTATGAGGTAATTTTGCATGTTCGCTCCTAGTATAGCAAGCAGATCAACGAAAGACCAACATCTGGATGCACCCGGCAATGGCTGGCCGCCACAATCCCAGAATGCTTTTCAGAATCTTCGAACCGACACGGAAGCTGTCTGTATACACCTAAGAGGTGCGCTTCTGTTGGATGATCGTTTACGTGTCGCCAACATCATATCTTACATTTCAAGCTGTCATATCACAGTCGCTTTATGTACCCGCTCTGTGTATCCGTTGAGAAAAAAAAAAAGAAATAATGCAAAACTACAACTCCGTTTATGATCACTGAGAACATCGAAAAGTCCTAAAGAATAAAAAAAAAATTCCAGGTTTGAAAAATCAATTAAAATATACCAGGAGTCCTTGAATTCTGCATTAAAGACTTGCCTTGGGAGAATACAAGATCTACTACTATCAGAATGAAAAAAAAAAGACAACTGCCCCAACTGGAACTCGACCCCAGGACTTCCCACTTACTCGTTCTACCTACTGTGCTCCCTGGGCAATACTGGCAGCAGGCGATAGCCGAGCTCAGTACCTGTTCAATTTGTCTCAGGTAACTGACTCAGTACTTATGAGTGGTGTTGTTAAAATATGTTAATGGCGATTTGATCTTATTACCTTAGTTTGTTTTGCGCCCACCTACCTCCATTCGTTCATAAAAAAAAATCTCAATACATAATATACAACCTTGAAACATGCGCACAGCCCGCCAGCCAGTCACGTATCTCAGCGGTCACATTTCAGACATGCAGTGTACATAGACACGAATTAATTTACCAACTTTTTAAATACTTTGTATTTGTCGTGAGCTTGTCAAAATTGATTGATCAGTCCTAGAAAAACTCGTTGAAAGGCCCTGGATTTTAAAATGAAAATGTGTGTACAAACCCTGTTAGTAAATGAACCGTTAATTTAGGGGGGGGGGGGGAGGAAGGGAGTGTGAAACAGCTAATGCAAGACTGCAGCGCCACTTTGCAGATGAACATTGATTTCATTGGTGAGTATTTGAAGCAATCGTTGTTACTTTTAGAAACTCGGTTATTGTGTTTAACGTCGATTAGGCGATTACTTCTGTAATAGTACTATAATATTGTCGTTATTCGTTAACTCGTGAGTTACAAGATACAAGCTAACCGTTAAAGTAACATATCCGTTAAAGTAACATAGCTTTTTGTGTCGTTGTCAGTTTTGCCGACAAAAACTAAATCATTTAGAGACATAGCAAATGGAAAAAAAATCTATATATGGTAACAAACTGGATTGTCTTTACTTCCACGGTTTCTTCAAGTTCGATCTGTGTGAGTAATCTATTTACATGCATACGCATTAAGTAATAGTTATTGGTTAGAAACTATTGGTTATAACCTATAACTGATTTATATCACGGTTGGGACGTCCAGCTAACTCGTATTTAATTAAAATGTGTTTGTGTTTTGTGAAAATTGCTTCAAGAAAACTGTGATCAATCAGTATCTCGATACGAATGAAGATCATACCACTTTAGTTTGTGGAGGGGGGAGTGTGTGATAGACGGAGGAGTTCTTTCGCTCAAACTTTGTGGAGGTGGGGGGGAGGGGGGAGTTATACCACGAGCCACGGCTGTTAACCGTGATGTCATCATGAGTTAGCCAATGACGAACGAGAACAGCGAATATTTGGCCGTCTGAGTGGACTAGCCCAGTCACGTGATAGGTGCGTCACGGCAAACAGCCTTGGCGCGTGGTATAGTCAGTTTAAGCGTCGGTTTTTGCTGGGTTTACGCTGGAAGCTCGCTCGTGTTTATCGAAGCGTTTATCGTGTTTGGAGTGAATAATTCAATGTGACACAGCAGGGATAACGTGACATTGCCGGGACAGTCTGCAAAGGTATGTAATTCATTTTGTGCGTTTGTAGTTTGAGAATTGTTTAAAAAATACGGCAATAGGGTATTGGTATGAATGAAGTTCATTCCATTTTAGTTTGTGGAGGGAGGGGGTGGGGGAGTTAATGCTAAGTGAATAAGCTTATATATGGGCCAGACATGTGAGAGTTTGCAGGGATAGTCTTTCTTTATATTCAAGTAATTCGTTTTGCACGCTGTGTTTGGTTGTTGATGTGGGCGTTCCCGGTCGCGTGATCCGTAAGTGTCAAAAATGTGGGTTATCGGCAAAAGTGTGGGGTAACTTGATAACCCAAACTTTTTGTGATGACGCACACTTCCGGTGTTGGTTAACGAGATTTAACCTAGGGAAATTTAGCGTGGCGTTGAGTTAGCGTGACGTCACAGCCGTGGTATAACGTCGCAATAAGCTATTCTCAACGAATTTTCCGGATTAGCAAGTGATTTCGTTATGCAATGATATAAAATAAATAAATAAATATAAAGAAAACTGCGACTTTTTTGGAGCCTCCATGTCCACTGACAGAGACACCGCGTAGTCGGATATTTGCTTTAAATGTGTTTACAATGGACCGTTGCCGTCCATTAGCCGACGTTACGTTGAAAAGCTCCGCCCGGCAGTTGGGGAAGCTTCCCTGTGAAGCTTCGCTTTCGCAATGGTTTTGTTCCTAGTGAACAACACGCCACCACGTTTTGACACGAACGGCCACGGTTGTTTGCTTTTAGCTCTTTAAATGAAGGCACAAATGGTTGTTCAGTCAAAAGAAAATGTCATTTGACTTTTAAACATTGCTGTTACTTTCAGATAATGAGCGAATCTTATTTCTGAAATACACTCATTATCTGAAAGTTGGTGCACCCGGAAAATTCTTATTTCACAGTACTGTGGATTTTTTTTTTTAATTTCTTTGTATTACTTTTACGGTATGTTCTACGTGCCTCACAATATGTTAGGAAAAGGCAAGGTTAATAACTTTTTTTCTTCGGACAGCGGGCTGTTTGGTCTTACCGGTGTAGGGAACAGCAGATCAATAACTACCTAACCCTAATGAATAGGGGTTTCGTTACAACGCTTCCAGCATCAAAATTTCAAAATATATTTTATTGAGAAGGATAGGACATCGGTGCAAAAACTTAAATTTGTACAGCAGTATTAGATCTGTCCGCAATTTGCGCGGGTGCTTTTGTAACTTCAGTAGTACAGGGCTGCTGGAACAGCTACCCTTGCTATGCAAGCTCCCGAAATTTACCCCGAATTCAAGATTGGTGGAACGATAGTATATAGTAAGGTTGGTCACTCCCAGCTCATTACGTGACGTCGCAGGAGGCACGCAAACTGGAGCATTTCTGGTTTGACTTGTGTAAATGTGCGTAAGCTGTTGACCTGTATTGTGACGTCAGCGGAGGCAGCAAAATCAGCAGCCAATGGGAAAGCAATATGCAAAAAGCTCGGAATAGACACCCCTTCCCGAATTTTAAAAAGACGCTGATCGAAAAAACACATTATTTTGTACACATACCATTTTTACTCCAGAAAGCCAAACCGACTCAGTCACTATTAAATATTGTGTCTGTATTTATATATTCATTGTGTTTGTGCATATCGAAAGAAAATGGGCTACGGCGAACTTTCCTCAAAGCAACGAACAAATGTAATACGTAATGTAATAAACGTATATACATAAATTAGAAAGTTAATTAGATATCGTATCTTACCTCTTCCAAGCCTACGCGAGACCCTGGCGGTAGTTGCGAAGCAGTACGAAGGCAAAACATTATCAGAGGTATTAGTAGCCACAACTATCGCCAGGGTCCCGCGTAGACTTGGAAGTGGTAAGATACGATATCTGATTCAACTTTCTAATCTATAGTATATCTTATCACGAGTGGCATAAATAGTCGATTCTGGAGTCTCCAACATGATTCTACCCCACGTTTCAACATTCGAAAGAAATTTCAATATTCTAAAGATCCCCCACGCGGCCATTTGACGAACGAAATGTCGTATATACTTACGTGGAAAATTTTCGTTAAGTATTATGCCATGTATAGTGTAGGTTTTTAGCCTACGTAATGCATGGATGGGCAAAATATCACTCGCTCTATCATTATGCCAACCGTGCGCGCAACAGATTTGGAACAACCATGAAGAGAAGCAAGAGCTTCGTTTTTTTCAAACTTGACCGACAGGGAGAGAAATTACGAGTCTCGCTTTCCGGCGCCAGAATAGTTCTTTTGGGGCTAGTCAACAACGCCTAACGAAATTGGTAAAATAAATTCAGCCATGTTAAATGAGCTAGTCTCTGGAGTCTGGAAATAAGACCCTCAGCTTCAGTCCCAGTCGACCTTGCAACAAACGGAAGAATGCGAAGAGAGGGCTACTCCATGGATAATACTTGTAAGCTCCTGGTGTCATACAGGGTGTAACCAAGGTCCACCATTTCCCTGTAACATCTACAGTCGAAACGGAACATGGACGAGTTTGTAGATTCGTTAGGGGGTCGTTTGTACGTGAGTGTTTGTAGGCTACGTGCGTCCTTTCAAGGTCAACACGTTTTTTAACTTTTACCCGAGAATCATACATCGCTGGTGTGTTAAATTCGAGAGCTTGTCGGGATATTCCCCCCGATTGGGATCTCTGCCCACGGATCAACTCAGGTCGAGACATTGCTTCTGGAACCACATGGTTTAATCATGTCGAGTTGCGTAACAAACATTACATTGAGTCGGAGTTGGCGGACGGGAGATTGACGGAGCTCACTGTCTGGGGACAACGGTCCCAGCGAGGAGGGCGACCTGGGAGGGAGCGCTGCCTCGCGACAAGCTGTAGAGAATAATTAAACAATACCAACCCCCCCCCCCCAAAAAAAAAGCAACGAAACGAAAATCAGTTAATAACTGCAAACGTTACGGATAAATGAAAAACCGCAACAACAACAACAAAAAAATAGGGCTGAGTGTCATGCAGAGGAGCATCCCGAAGTACCCATTGGCAGTGAGGCAGTGACGCAAATTAGCTGTGAGTTGCTTGAGATGTTTCCCTAACTGACACATTGCACTTTTTTTTTCTTTCTTTTGTCCATAACGTATGCAGGTTTTCGTTCCGTCTTTTGGGGGTGGTATTGTTTACTGATTACCTACATCTCTCAACTTAGCAGCAGTTGTCTACGACGCTCGGGCAAACAGTTAAAAATGTGATTACCTTGAACGGACGTGTGACGATCGACCAAACAGTCACGTGTAAAAGGCCGCCTAACGACGCTGTAGCTCAACCATGTTTCATTTCAACTGTTAACAATGTTACAATGAAACGGTGTAACCCTGGTCCATTCATTCAGTTACATCAGAACCTACATGAAAGGGAGTGTCCATGATTATGTTACCGCAGGTTACATCAAAGAAGAAAGATTTTGGTTAGAAGATACTGTCTTTAATCTTTGGGTTCCATGGTCTTTGGGTTCCATTGGGTTCCATAATCTTTTCGTTCATGGTCGCGACCTCATGCAGTCAAATTTGGAACGACTGATCGTAACTATTTTGTCCGATAACACACGTTAAAAATACGCTATATAGTGTTCCATCGATCTTGGTTTTAACCTAATAGATATGCGGAGAAATACCACTCGGGTAACAAGTAATCCAGGTATGCGGCACCTCCGCTAACTACAGCGTTCCACGAGCGTGAAGCGGCGAAACAGATGGCTACTGCAGGCCAAGGTCGACGGAAGCCCTAACTAGACTGGCTGCTCGCGACTGCACGGCGACGCAATATGGTGTACCAAAGACGTCAAAATCGGTCCTTAAACGCAACACTAACCATACGATTGCAGCAATTTTGACCTTGTAGGCACGTAGTAACGCATCGCTTCGCACGACATTGTCTTTATGTCCGGTTACGGCTTGAGGCAGAAAGCGCGTGTTTCGCCTTCCGACTCAACGCTAGTTCACGCGCGTGCGGAAAACTGATACCTTTTAGTGCTGCTCCGGTAAAATAAGATTCTAGCGATTTTGACTCAACTGGTCTGATCTGAGAAACGAAACCGACAGCTTCACTCCCAGATGACCTTGTAACGAAAAATGAAATATGAAGCAAAAGTTGCAACATGTACAATCCCACGTCCTACGGACATGTGAATACATTTATTAACTCCTGGTTACACCCTATATACTGTCTTAAACTAATGAAATACGTCAAATGATACATGTTTCACTTAACGTCATCCATATTGCGTTGCGTTACAATACGAAATTTTCCGGTAACAGATCAAGGATATAAGCCATCACTACGCCTAAAAACAATACAAAAAAAAAGTTCACAAAGTTTCGACACCAGACTAAACACAAACGAGTTCTCCGACCACGTCTTAGTCTAAAACGCAAGTGAAAACAAGCAGCTAAGCGCTAATCAAACCCTTACGCATCACAGACGAATTTATTTCGGAATATTCAGTACAGCTGCCACCGCCGCCGTATTCACTGGAAAACACTCGACCCAGCCGCCCAGGTAATAGAAAATGCGACGCAGTGCGGACGACGGCGAGGCTCTTATGTTTGTTCAAGTTTTTTTCTTCCTTTTTGACTGTCGGCACGAGCCAGCGCCTTTAGCTGTCGAACCCAGATGAACGCGCATTAGTATTTATTAGATTATTAGCCTAAATATACGAGCGGCGCGCGCAGAGACCTCTGCCTTCGTCACCGCCGGGGGGGGGGGGGGGGGGGGGGGGGG
>JAHWFP010230866.1:0-41112 GCA_023313725.1 Lithobius niger
ATTCCAATGTAAGAACCACGAACTGGATGAAGACGTTTCCCTACAATTTTTGGGTATAAAACCAAAGCTTTCCATCCAAGACTTCACTTATTGTGCGACATAAAGTGAAGAAGTGTCTCTTAGCTTTTGCCCTATCGCCCATGAAAGGGACGATGGGAAAAATCGACTGGTGGCTTGAACGTTGTGATGCAAAAACGAAAACTAATAAAAAATTAAAGAATTGTCCATCGAATTTTCACATAGTTCACTGTCAACTGGCGTTTTTTATGTTTTTTATTTTTATTTTGATGCCTGTGCTGTTAATGTTTTTGATACTGTTGGTGTTTAGGGACCACTTCTAATAATTATTTAAGTGATTGCGCCTAGTAAATATAAATGTCACATCCCATTATTTTTTTTAGTAGAAATTAAAAATTATTATTTTTTGCCGACTATCTTGCCAACTGCTGAAACATTGGAGAGTGCTAGTCCCTCTCTTCCACTCAAACTTCCCAGTGAAATTCCAGCAAAGGTAACTGACCTAACCTACAATAACACTAGCATGGATAAGTATCGCTTCAATGTTTGGCCAGTCAGCAAACTGGTTAGCTAAACTAAATAATATTTTTTTTTACTAAGCAGAAATAATTTATATTGATTTGCCAGAATTCATTGATGTTTACTAGCTATAATTACTGGAAATAATTAGTAAAAATAATTAATAGAAATAATTTGATTTCATTAGACATCATAAACGTAAAAATCAACGAGCAGTTCGCGTAATAGTTTGTCGATAAGCATATAATCTTTTTCTTTTTCCAGTTTCCGTGTAACCACCAGACAGCTTCTCCGTGCTTAAATATACCGGTATTTGTACTCTGTATCGTGCGTATACCCTAGTTATTGCACACTTTGCCGTGCGTATGCCAATTTATGCGTACATTTGGCCGTGCAGATACCAGAATTTAAACAATGGTTCATTGTTGCTGCCGATCAGTTACCGAAGAAAATAGCACGGCTACAACAATGGTGGAGTGGTACAAGTGAGCATAAGCTCGAGGGTTGATGAGCACTTACTAAGTACCAAGCTTCTAGGAATTTTTAAATGCTAGTGTCAGAAAGTTTGGCTGAATTTGTTTACTGTCTTGTACTTTTTTAGCAGCAATATTTTCTACCCAGCATGTTGAAACTGTGTTAAACTAACTGCTAACGCAGTTTCGGCCTCAGCATGGGTTTGGCATTAATCATTGTCTCTGTGCAGCTGGATTGTGTTACCTTCACAAACACCTACCTTAACGGTTCTGAGGCAACCAAGATAACATTTATATTCATCAGCTTGAAAGGTTTTGTGATGCCAGACCATGAAGAATAGGTGCGCAAAATTATCAGAAGCTTTATGCTTAAGACAGTCCGGCTGGCATGCTACATTCGTTTTGACCTGAAGATGGCTAAGAACAGAAATAATAGATGTAAATCTGATGCATATATCTTTGTAATAGCAATAAACTTAGCTGTGTATATTGATAACATGGTTGCACGAAGGTCACGTCCAAAGCTGCGGCAGTTGGCAAAAAGGACCCTCAAAACTAGCTTCCACCAGAACCTATAAACTTTATGCTGGGAATCAACTTCCCTTGACCCAGACCAAAGAAATGGCTCTAAACAGTTACACAACATAGTGTTGAAGGATTTCGCTATGGTTGAGAGCACTCTGATGATAACCCTCGAGGTTGTGACATCAACAAACCAGTTATCTTCAGTAGGAACCGTCTCTAAAGCAGCCAATATCACCTGACCAGATATCGCTTTTGCTGCTAATAATTTAGCATAGCACGCTGCATTGCATACAATAGAAGTTTAGCCAACTGGCAAGAGAATTCTTTGATGTTTGAAAAGAACAAAGGTCTACAGCCTTATTCTTCAGCCAGACAAATTTTTTAATCTAAAAGCATAAGCTTACCAGCCAGGACTTCACTTTTTCCGTGACGTACCGTGAAGGAGGGTTTCTTAGCTTTTAATTATTTTAGCTGCTATAAATTCTGTAAATGATATTACAATGTAAATAATTTATTACCATAGTAAAGCAATAAAATCCCTTAGGATTAAATGAAGTCTTTACTTCTCAAGTTCTTTTCCGATCCACTATGACACCTCTCAACACAAAGTAGATAGTAGGCATATGATGCATGGAATATTATGAACTTATATTTTATTTTCACCAGTAAGCAACTCCAGTAAAAAAAAAACACTAAATTCAAAGAAAATTCAGAGTTAGAATTTAGGAGTAGTCGTGAAAGAAACAAGATAAAGCAGTGGGACTACAACCCCTTAACCTTGCCATTATCAGGTTAATATAGGTAGTTGGATTAGCACAGATTTCACCATGCAGGGAACGAGTTGCATGTGGTAACGGATTTCTAGCGTGCTAACATGTTACAATGTAGCATTGAATCACGAGATCGTATTAGCCAATGATAGCAATTCTGATTTGTACCCAAGTTTCAAAAAGGTGTATAAGCCACAGTAATCTAGCCTGCAAGACCACGGCAACGTGTATGTTAAGAAACATACTTATATGTGGTACCATGGCTACTTCATGCAAAATCATGCTATGTAGTATGACGTCGTAATATAAAGTTCAATAAAGAAATACTAGTATAAATATAGTAGTTGTTGCTTAAAAATGAGAAATAGCGTAACATAGTTTAAGGTTTAAAACATGTTTTATTTATTTATTTGCGATATGCAACCTGTTGTAATGGGGAATCTGCTCAGTCACAAGTGTCAGTGCCATCAAAATGAATGTTTCTTTTTGTCTTCTTCATTGCATACATTATCTCCCGGAAAGTCCCTTAGAAATAGACAGGAAAGTTTCCACTTCTTATACTTCTTATAGTCATCCGGAGGGAGGGACAAGGTGGGCGATGATTACCATGACTACCTCCTGCGCCAGATGTCGCCGTTATTTTCGTGAAGAAAAGAGCCTTGTGATGCCTCGTACGCCTGTCAATTAGGGCGTGTAAAAAAATCACAGGATTTCCGATTTAAATTACTTATCAAAATTCTTCCTCTCGCATTGTGGTTTCAGCTGGGAGGACTTCTAATCTCCAAAGGTCATCCAGAGGCTAATATTCCGGTTCCCAATGAGCAATATGCCACAATACGGACACATCACGGTATCTTTTACTTTTAATTTTTCTTCGACTTCTTCCTTTTATGTGAAAACCATGCTTTCACCATTTGTAAGCAGTCAACTGATCCATATAACGCCATCTTATATTAATGTTTTTTTTCGCGGCCAGAATACGTGCAAAGACTGCCTGTCATCTCAAGTAATTATCTTAAATATCAACGCGAGTCTTGCTTGTTTACACCACAATGCTGAACTATTTGTGTGGCCAAAAATTCACTGTCTTTTAGCTCCGAGCAAGTTTCACTACGGCTGGATGGGATGTAAGGAAAAGTCTGCACGCTACATTGGCCAAAACATAAGAGTGCAGACTCACATCACCGATTTTCATTAGTCCAATTGGTTCAACCTGCATGCCACTTTCCGTTATTCAGTCTTTGTGGAAGAACATCGCTGCTGCTTCGAAAAATTAACTCCCTAAGTTTAGCCTTCCTTCCTTCCGTGTTCATTAATTTTTTTTATTATTGATTTTTTTTATTAATTGATTTTGTTTAAAACTGGCTCATGCCTACTATTGGTATTGTATAATCAACTGGGTGACAAGCTGGATGACAACGTGTGCAGGCGTCTTGTCAACACGCGCCCTCCCCTTCTTCCTTCACGAAAATACCTTCTGTCTTTAGCTTTGAGTAATCTTAACTACGATTGGGTGGAATATAGGGTAAAAAATAGCCTTCTTTGTGATTGGTTGTGAAGTATAGGGTACAGTCTGGTTTCATGGCTTCTTTTATTCTTGTTGGTTTGGCCCAAAATAACGTATTCCAGTTTTACTGCTATCCTTTCGAAAAGCAGTAGTCAACTTCCCGTGTCTTGCCTAAGAAGCACGATTTTTCGTCTTAAACATTGTTTGTTACCTTGTTTACCAGTGGTTTGTTCGAACTCCCCCCCCCCTCGTATATTGTTACTTTTGGACTAAGTTTCTTTCTCCCAGTTAGCTAAACTAGCTCTTTAGCTCACGCATTAATTAATTTTTTTTAATTGTATTTTTTATCAAATATTTAATTCATTTATTATAAATTTACTGCAGTTTCAGTTCTTTTTCACTACGAATGTTAAAACGACTGTCGTCCCCTTACAGTCTGTTTTTTCAAGTCCACTAGAAATTCAGATTATCCATGTTTAATTACAATCTTTTTCGTTCACACATAAAACATGATTAAATGGCCAAGCAACCAACTCTCCCTCAAAGCTCTCATGTTTTCTTGCGTTCATTGATTTACCTTTCTCCCCAAAACACTCAGCTTGTTTACTTGAATGGTATCCGTCGGCGTTAGTCTGAAACTCTCCTAAAATTACCCTTTGGTAGATATTTTCAGAGACGCTTTTCCATGTTGGTTTACCTGTTACAGCTGTAACACGTTAATTAAAATTAATTGTAATACATATAAAACCTACTTTTGCGTAGAATACGCGAAAAATGTGAACATCCCTTTAATCTGTAATTCCCAAATTTTGCTACATTCACTCAAACTTTCAAAAGCTGTAGTTGCATGGAAACGCGAGAAATAATTAGAGCGTTTGATCCTTTAAGTCTGTTGGGTGTTTTTACGTTTTGGTAAATTGTGTTGTAGTATCTTTCAGATGCATCATTCCCGCCCCTCTCCCCACACTACACCACAGGTAAACAACTCCACTCTCCTTCCTTTCTTCTACCGGAGTTATGTTTAGTATACTCCACGCATGTTTTAAAGGAAAAACACTTTCAAGTTAGCACTAGAGGCGGGAGGGCGGGGCTGGGTCGTAGGGGTTCTAACTAGTGCTGCAACATCTCGTGACCAGTTTGTATTGGGTTCTAACTACTCTGGAATCAAGGAAGCCAGATAAGCTTGCTATCTTCTACTCTGATCTGTTTACTTCAGATGACTTAAGACTTGCAAAAATTATACTAAAAATAAAATTTGTTGTGCGAAACAAAGAATCAAGAAACAATGAAAATCCAACAACTGATGTGTGGAAAAGTTACTCTTTAGCTGTGTTATTATCTTATTTAAATTTCAACCCTTTCTAAATCACAAAGCCCAGCAAGTATTGTCAGGAAATCTCAACTGTAACTGCTGTTCAATGCGTTCCTTGTATTGTATGTTTCCCTTCATACATTCTTCGTTTATAACTGTATCCACTGATGACACAGTGTTCTTTACTGTGCAGCATTGCAGGTACGTGGCATTATAGCTGCGCAGACAGTCTACTACTTAGCTTATGAGAATTAAAAATCTTAAAAATCAGAGCCAAGAGTAGGCATTTTGTTTGCCATTAACAAGATGTAGGGTGGCAACTAGTTGCTACGGATCACCACTTCCAATTCCGAACATGTGATTATGACATTCAAGTTTGAAGAATGGGGTGTCGCTAAAACGAAATTCGAGAGTAGTTCAGCGGGCAAAAAAGATATCTCGTACCCAACACACACAATCCAACGGCGATGGAACGAATTAAAATGAAATCAATTTATCAGCCGGCCCGGAAACGATGGGCTCTTACCAATAAAATGTCAAGACTCCCTTTCTCTCTCACTCAGTTTTATTCAGGAAAAGCTAAAAATAAAAATAAGAAAAAGAAGGAGAAATAAATTCCTCAAAGCGGGTGAGCGCACGTGCAGTGAGAATTAAATTGTTATCGAATTTTCTTCCTCTCATATTGGGCTTACTTATTGTGCCACCAGATTAAGGCCTTAAAGACTTGAATAGAATACAATGGAACATGAACGAATCGTGGACTGGATTCGTACATTCTCATGAAGGACAGATATTTTCGTATGTTGTTTTGCGCGTTAGGACGTAGTCAGTTTGGAGTTACTAAATGTGGTAACCATTTGTTTGATGAACAACGAGAACCTTTTATGTGTAGTCAATGCAGTACAATAAAATAAAAATTTAACCCTAGTCAAAACTCGATTACGCCTTAGAGCCTTCCTCCATCTGTACACCAATGTACCAATAGGAATGCACCTTGCAAATTCGGCTAAATAATAAGTCATTTTTTTTTGCGGCTGCGCCTGCTGATATTTAGAAATCTACGGTAACTTTCTACAGTAGGCGGCGGAGCTACTGGCCAATTTTAAACAGTAAAATTTTGTTGTTTTACATGAATATAAGTTTCCATACCACACAATCAATGTTTTTTCCCTCTGTACTCATAGACAGGTACACACTATACATTCCCTTCATTCTGATGATGAAACAACTAATAAAATAAATAACAAGAACATTCGTACTGATGAAATTACTGATTATAAATCATTGACGTTCTCACCATAACTTATTAGTTAAAAATAAACTACCTATGATTGATGCCTCTTTCTTTAATACAGTGCCTTTTGATAAGGACAAGAAGGCATCCATTCTTTTTTTTTTTTGGGGGGGGGGGGGAGGGTTTATATGATTATGTTATACCGAATGGAATATATCTTTCATTTATTTTCATCATTTCACAATAAGTGTTGTTGGAAAATATGTCTCTTCCCCTTCCTCAAGAAGTTTGCACTATAACACCAAGTTGTCCCCGAGATCATCCACATTTGCATCAAAACACTGCTTTAATTGTCGCCCAAATTCTGCTTCGGATTTCTTCAAGTTTGTTTATTTTAGGTACATTTGTAAAAGACCGAAAATGTACTGTAAGTAGTAAGGGATTTGGCGGAAAGCAGGCCCTTTTGAGCAATCCCTGGTCCCCCCTGCAGGCCCTCTCCTAATATTTTGCATTTAAAAGTGTCTGGCGTGTAAAAACTTTCTCGTTGGGTTACTCATCAGGAAAACCCGTGCTATTTGAATATTTTGCAGGTTTTTGCTTTCTAAAGTGTTGTTGAGCATTTTTCACAAGCTAGGCGTATTTTTTTTTTACGGATGAGGGGTGTGACTTTCTAGTGCGTGGACCATTTCATACGAGCGGTGGGTAAAAAAGGCGCGGATAATTCCGTCGATCTTTATATCAGCCATGGCTGCCAAGTACAAGGTGGTCTCCAGGTTCCAGTGCCAGAAATGCAAGGTTGAGTTTTTATCGCGAGAATAGGTGGAAAGTCATTTGCAGAAGCCTTGTGTTTTAAACTTTACTTGTCTCGATTGCGGAGGACTCGTTTCTTCCTACGATGAAGTTGTGGTGCACAACGACCGATGCGATGAAAAAATGACCACGCTTGAAAAAATCAAGTTTGAATGTGCACATTCCTGCGAAGCTTGTCGGAAGTATTTCCCCGCTTTAACAAAAGCTACGGTTCATACCAGGATTTCACATTCATCTCTTCCGACGAACGAAGAAATGGTAGGTAAAAAAAAGGACCAAAGATGATTGATGAAAAAAAAAACGAGAGATGTCTGACAATGAGATTTTCGTGTGTCAATACTGGGAAGAGACGTTCAGGAACAATAAGTATAAACGGAGACATGATAGGCGTCATGAAGAAAAATGTAACGTGAGCTGCAAATCGTGCCGTGTGACTTACTCTAATCAGCTCGCGTATAAATGGCACAAGTGTGGTGGGGCTGTAAAATAACGTACAATGGAAATTGGAGAGTCTTCAAAAAAGAGACGTAAATTGTCTTTACCCAAACTCAAACCTGTGTTGAAGAAAGAACTAATTTCTCAAATACCCACAAATTTCAACCTCATTGTCAACAATGTCAGATTTCTAGTCATGCCTATAATAGAGGATACCAGAATCGACTGGGCCTTGTCCTACTTGATTAACGATTTGAAAGACAAGACGAAGGTGACAGACGAAACCGAACTTTAGGTGAGACCTTTCAGTTTGGAATTAGGAGGATTTGATCTAGTGCGCGATGCTTTCAACAGATGCTTCTTAACTTTCAAGCGGGATTTTAAGTCGGATGAAATGCACTACGAACCCTTGATTTTGTTGGAACAATACGAGGACAAATATTGGAATCTTTTAGAACAATGTCGACGTCTTATGGTAAACATAAAAGCTCAAATTTGATTATGCATTCTCTTCGAAAAAGCAATGGATAATTCGGAAACTATTACGGCTTATTTTAACTCCAACCTGACCAGAGTGGGGAGCAAGGAGGTTCTTTCGGAAATAACGAGCAAGATTCTGCATAGTATTGGACAGTTTGCCGTAGAAGGAAGTGGATGGGTTGTCAAGTAATGCGTGTGCACCGAACTATGTGTTGAAATTTATAGACCTTTTGAGGGGAAAGGTTACGTAGCACTTCCCAACAACCTCAAACTAGGCCCCGATATACTGGTTAATGTGCGTAGTGAACATGATAGATGTTTTCTGTGGTCCGTGTTGGCTAGTATACACCCCGTTCCATCTTTGCAACATGATTGGGATACGAAACATTTTCTGTCCCTTGCGCACAAGTTAGTTGTAGGTTTGTTGGACCCTGTTCCTTTATCCAAAATCGCAGCGTTTGAAAAAGCCAACAACATTTCGGTATATGTTTTTGGTTTCGAGGATGACGAGCCTTGCGTTTATCGCGCAAGTTCCTTATTTGAAAGTAAGCATCATGTCGACTAGCTTGTTCTCAACGGACACTACGTGACGATAAAGGACTTCAACAAATTCATCACGAGTTTCAACCCCAACAAGTGCTTGAAGTATTTTTGCAGGCATTGCTTACACGGTTTTCGAAATCGTTTCAGGTATGAAAACGACCATCTTCCCTCTTGCGTGAGAGTTCCGTATCAAAAAACCACATTGCCCAACAATGCGTTATCCAGTTTAAGAATTTCAAGCACGAACTCAAAAGGTTGTACATAGCTTACGTGGACTTTGAAGCGGCGCTGCACCCAGTCTCCAGTTACGATGTAAAGAATACATGCACCAGAGTTAACCATATACACCAAGCTTGCAGTTTTGCCTACGTGATTGTTGACCACTTAGGCGGAGTATTTAAAAAAAAAAAAATTGTACAGAGGAGTAGACTGCGTGCAAGTTTTCTTCGAATCTATATTAGAGGAGCAGAAAAAGATTGTGGCTTACGTGGATTCCCACAAGCAACGAATGAAACATTTAACCACGGAACAGGGGTTGATGTACAAACAAGGAGCATTTGCTCCACCCCAAGAAAAGTTTAACGGATTTACGAAAGTACGAGACCATGACCAGATCACCGGTGATTTTAGAGGAGCCGTGCACAGCAAGTATAACTTTTCTTACACTTTGAACAAAAACATAGCGGTTGTTAGGCATAATTTCGAAAAATACGACAGTCATTTCGTGGTGAAGGCTTTGAATTTAAAAATGAAGCAGCAGCATGAAATTAGGCGATTTTACATCAAGGACCACGGTAGCTGTCCTTATGTAAGCCTCAGCATGAACTCCCATGTTAAACGTCAAACTTTGAACTCCTATAGTTTCGCCCAAAATTGACATAGACTAACGAAATTCGGTATTTGGGGTCGTGTCATAACTATTTCACCGCATTTCAAATTTTAATGACAACAATTGAACCGTTCGGCATCCCACGGCATGGCCATTTCTTTTTGTTGTTGTTGTTCTTGTTGTTGTTGTTGGGACTCTTTGCTCTAACCTGGAGATCGAACCACTGAACCGATTTTCAAGTTCTATAGCTTAAAACGTAGGTATGGACAAGGCCTAGGGCCTTTCGCAGGCTATTTTAATGCAACTACAGTATTCTTGACACGGAAAGCCAAATGGGCTAGAACTTTTGCTCTAGACATCGACATCGCCTAGACATCACCTAGACATCACCTAGACATCACCTAGACATCGAACCAATGAACCAATTTTCAATTTGTATAGCTTAAAGTGCAGGTATTAACACCGACCAAGGATTTTCAACACGATTTTGATGTGACTACAGTATTCTCGTCGGCAGAGCAAATATTATTGTAGAGCACTAGGCAGAAATCATTAATGTTGTTGTTATGACTCTTTACTCTCACCTGGAGATCGAACCACTCAACCGATTTTCAAGTTCTATAGCTTAAAACGTAGGTGTGGACAAGGCGGAGGGCCTTTCGTATGCTATTTTAATGTAACTACAATATTCTTGACACGGAAAGCCAAATGGGCTAGAACTATTTCAGAGGTCCTGGGTTCGATTCCCCGCTCAGGCAGTCTGACATATAAGTCCAAAAGGCAACGTAAATAGGTTTGCATCCGTATTTAGTTAACCAATTTCGAGCCCATTGGCTTTCCGCCCCGTTTAACCCATTATTTCACGCTTCTTGTGTGTTCCTTTCGGCTTTACTGGTGTGTGGCGCGCAATCAAGCGCCTCTCCAGTGGCGATTGGAAAAAGTGTATGCTTACATGTATATGAGTGCGTGTTAAATGCTGCCTATGGACGTTTCCTTTTGGCCGTGTCAGTCTGACTTAGCGGTAGGGTCTTGGCCTTTGATTTCAGAGGTCCTGGGTTCGATTCCCCGCTCAGGCAGTCTGACATATAAGTCCAAAAGGCAACGTAAATAGGTTTGCATCCGTATTTAGTTAACCAATTTCGAGCCCATTGGCTTTCCGTCCCGTTTAACCTATTGCTCTCACATGGAGATCGATCCAATGAGTCGATTTTCAATTTGTATAGCTTAAAATGTAGGTATTAACACCGATCAGGCCCCTTTGAACACGATTTAGATGTGACTGCCGTATTCTCGTCGGTAGAGCAATAATTATTGTAGAGCACTGGGCAGAAGTCATTAAGTGGAGTAACAAATTTCAGCAAATCGAGCTAAAAACGTGAAATTTGGTACACAAGTCTTCTTACCATTAAAAATCAAACTAGCCATGGACCTCCATGAAATACCCCCAAGTACCTTAAGCACCTCCCCGCCCACGCCCACTCCCACGCCCAATTGGGTAACAAATTCTTACAGATCAAGTAAAAAACATGAAATATGGTGTACAAGTCATTCTTAGCAGCACAAATCGAATCAGCCATGGAACCGCCATGAAATACCCCCAAAAGGGCCCCGGCTACCCCTTGTTTCCCCTCACTGACTTTTGCAAATCATGCTAAAAGCTTGAAAATTTGTACACAACTTATTCTTAGCAGTAGAAGTTGGACAAGCCATGGAATCCCCAAGAAATACCCCCCAAAGGGCCCCCAGCTCCCTCCTGTGCCCCTCTCATTGGTCATTGATGTTTCATGAGGTGCAAAGGAGGGGTAGGGGATGCTGGGGACGGCTTTGGTGGTAATTCATGGGGATCCATGGCTTGTTCAATTTCTGCTACTAGGAATGATGGGTGTACCAAAATTCATAGTACCAAAATTCATCGAAGTAAAGGTGAGTGGTTGTAGGGGAACAGGAAGAGACCTTAGGGGGCATCTCAAGAGATTCCATAGCTAGCTCGATTTATTAGCTAAGAATTGATTTGTGTACTAAATTTCATGGCTTTTAGCTTGATGTTCATAATTAACCCAAACTCTGGCCCGTAACAGCTATGCTACACCTGAAAATCGAACCAATGAACCGATGCTCAAGTTTTACAGCTTTAAACATAGCTATGAAGAAAGTCTATGGCCTTTTGAACGCTATTTTAATGTGACTACAATTATTGTTGTTCTTCTTCTTGGGAAATTTTGCTCTCACCTAGAGATCGAACCAAAGAACCGAGTTTCAATTTTTATAGCTCTTAAAATTGAGTATTAAAAAGGCTGTCCTATAACAGTTATTTTGAGATGATTACAGTATTCTTTTCTGTGTAATTCTTGCTGAAACAAAAAAAATTTGGATATTAGTATATTAGTATTAAAAAAAAGTATTAGAATCTCCAGCTTGTTTTTTAGGTCGCTGGAGATTCGTTTACACGTATTAGTGCAACGTTGATGGCTTACATTTCTTTTTCTAATATCTGTTCCTTTAGGGCTTTATGTTTTTTTAAGGCTTACATTCGTATTTTATACGTTTAAGCGTTTTTTAATACTAATTCATAAATAGTCTAGCGTTTATGACAGCATCGTTGGAAACTCTAGTTTCGAACTTAAATAGCTTTAGCATCATGGACAAGCTTTTCGAGGGTGAATCCGTGGAGCTCGTACGAGGCCTTAGGCAAAAAGGTGTGTTTCCATACGAATACCTGACAAATGTGGAAGTGTTTGAGGAGAAGTGTTTACCTCCCATGTCGGCATTTGCCTCATTGTTAAAAGGAGCGATCTGCTCCGAATCTTATCAACACGCGATAAAGATTTGGGATTTAGGCAAATGCAAAAGGGTTGGAGATTACCACGACTTGTATTTGTGGACGGACGTCGGTCTTTGAAAACTTTAGAGCGACGAGTTTGGCTAGTTACGAATTGGCCCCTTCCCATTACATTTCTACACCCTCACTATCTTGGGACGCAACACTCAAGAGGACGGGAGAGTCTTTGTATGTCTTCACTAACATTGACATGCATCTTATGGTGGAAAAGGGTATAAGAGGTGGTGTCTCGTTTATAGCTAGAAGATACGCTAAAGCCAACAACCCGTATTTACCATCTACCTTCAACCCTAATAAAAAAAATTCTTACATTATATTTTTGGACTTTAACAACTTGTACGGTTGTGTTATGTGCGAGTATCTACCGACTGGAGAGTACGAATGGGTGTTGGAAAACCAGCTCGAGGATATAAATCTCGACAATTACGAAGATCAAGGTGACACGGGGCTGATATTAGAAGTGGACTTGGAATACCCCGAGATGCTTCATGCATCTCACAATGATTTCCCTTTAGCCCCGGAGCACATGAAAATCCCAAAGTCTATACTTTCTCCTTTCAACCATCGGGCAATCGAGCACTTGCGGTTAATTTACAGCAAAGGCCTAAAGTTAACAACTAACCTTCGGTCAAAGACAAACTACGTGGTGCACTATAGGAATTTGAAATACTAAATCTCTCTCGGCATGGTTCTCAAGAAAATACACAGAGCGGACAGCTTTAAGCAATCCCCTTGGCTGAAACCTTACATAGAGTTTAATAACAAGAAACGGCAAGCAGCTAGTAACGATTTTGACAAAAACCTCTACAAACTGCAAAATAATTCGATTTTTGGTAAGACGACAGAGAACAAGCGCAAGAGAAACAACGTCTTGATAGCAACCACGAAAGAGAAAGCCATCAAGTACGCGTCTCACCCCTGCACCACGAGTTTCACTTCTCTAAGCGAGAATTTGCTAATATTTACAAAGACTCCAGCAAACATCATCTTGAACAAGCCCATCGTGGTTGGGTTTAGCGTCTTGGAACTGTCAAAGTTATTAGTCTACCGGTTTCACTACGACCACATGATGAAAAAGTATGGACCGAAGAGATGTAAACTCCTAGTCATGGATACGGATAGTCTGTGTTACGAGATAGAAACGGACGAAATTTACAAAGATCATTTCTTACACTCCAACACCAACAAAAAAGTACTGGGGAAGATGAAAGACGAGAGTGCGGGGTGCCCAGTTTCTGAGTTTGTAGGTTTAAAGTCAAAGCTTTACAGCGTTTTACAATCGAATGGGAAGAACAAGATGGCCTGCAAAGGCATTAAGAAAACAGCACAAGTGGTACATGAAACGTACACGAATGTGCTGTTTAATAATAGCATCGTGAGAACTCTGGGGTCTCTACATTCGTTCGAAGGCGCACAAACTAAAAACTGTCACCACCAACAAGTTGGCTTTCAGTCCCTACGATGACAAGAGATAGGTCTGCGACGATGCAGTCAGTACTCTAGCGTATTGGCACGTGAATTCAGCTTAAACTATCTATATTATCTGTCCAACTGTTTTCCTGGGAATCATAGCCCTTCCATTTAACGAAATAAAGCATTTTTCCATCTTTTCCCCTCATTTTACCGTAATACTTGCTCCACCAGAAATAAATCTGGAACTTCGGTTTTGGAATTTCCACTTCGTAGAAACCTCCGAGCACCAGTTCACCCGACTCGTCATTTAAAAGATATTTAAAATATATTTAAAGATCTTTATTCGAAATACGAGAACCTACTCCCTTTAAATCTTTGAATTATACAGAAGGGGACAATGTATACTTTACTCTATTTTTTAACTCGGTTGCCTTCTCCGTCTTAACTTCTAACGAATTTGTTTCTAGCAAATTGGAGAGATGCGTGCACCAAGCAGGGTGAGGCATTTTGAATTTCTTTCTTTTGCTTATTCTAACTTTTTATTCCTCTTCCTTTTTTATTTTATTTTTATTTTATGTAAAATATAAAAAAGAACCGACAGAAATAAAAAAAATGCCGGTAAATAAATTTGGTCAGTCTTTGAAACGTACGCAGAGAGTGTCGTAGGAACTGCTGGGGTAGGATTGATATTAGACTCGAATAACAATTATGACATGCAGAATAAACGCATTACTAAAGTGGGAGTTGCCATAGAACCCGAAGATGGCGTAATTTATTCCCAGTTTAACGAATTAGAAACCAACTTAACGAAACTTAAATCAGACGTAGGATTGAAGAAAGATGCAGATGGTCATTTTAGCACTGCGAAGAAACGTATTAAAGAAGGTAAAACTCCCACTCAAAATAAGGATGCAGCCACCAAGGAGTATGTCGATTCAAAGGTGGTGTTTAATGCAGCCACCAAGGAGTATGTTGATTCGAAAGTTGTGTCGAATGTGGATACTAAAGAATACGTCGATTCAAAGGTGGTGTTGAATGTGGCTACTAAAGAATACGTCGATTCAAAAGTCGTGGTGGATGCAGCCACTAAAGAATACGTTGATTCAAAAGTGTTGATGGATTATGACATGCAAAACAACCGTTTAAATAATCTAGCCGTCGGTGTAGAACCCCAAGATGCGGTTACTTATTCTCAGTTAAACGACCTAGAAACGGACATGAAAAAATTTCACTCAGATGGGGGAATGAAGGAAGATATCAACGGTCATTTCTAAGGTAATAATAAACGAATCAAAGACCTCACTCTTCCCATGCAATCTAGGGACGCTGCTAACAAAGAACATGTCGACAAGATTACTCTACATTTCAACAATGAGCAGGGTGTTAATTAAGACTTTGATGCGTACGATGCGAGGTACAAACGTCTGAAGAATCTAGAACCCGGCATATATTCTGGAGATCCTGTAAATTATTCTCAGCTAACCGATTTACAAAAGCAAATCACGACCCAACAGATAAACTCATTACCCGAGGATGAAAAGGGACACTTTAAAGCAACCAGAAAACGAATTATAAACCTACACGAACCCACGTCTCTCGAAGATGCTGTCAATATGCATTACGTCCTCGAAAAAAGTTTTCAAGTAATCAGTTTTTACATCGTCACACCATTCAAAAAAGGTGACTTTTTTTACCTGTAGTAATGGCAATCCTTTTAATTTTTATTATTGCTCGACCAAATACTATTTGAGGGAATTGAATTTGGTGAAGGTTCCCGTAGATTTAAAGCTGCAATGTATAACATATTTTCACATTGAAAAACCGGACCACAAATATAAAGAATATGAAAGCGATGAAGAATTTAATCATTACATACATACTGGTTTTCAATTTTATAGTAGGAACTGGTTTCCTGAGGATATAAAAACGAAACCGAAAGTACTTGGTGGGAAAGAACCTTTGTATTTTTGGCCTGGAACGCATATTTGTATAGCGGCTGATATGGATAGCCCTCCAGAAATTGGATATCTTTATCATGTTCATCTAAGACTATGTCCAGGCAAATATAGATAAACTACTGTATCATCATATCTAAAACAATCTCGTAATCGTTTCCTTCCATCAAGATATTCAGAAAAAACAAACAGAAATGACCGCACCATATTTGATTAAAATTATGTACTCCGTCGTGATTGTATTGAACGGGTCCCAAGTACTCGGAGATAGACCTGGGAGGACTCAGATTGCTGAAACTATCAAAATAACAGGGTGTCCCGTAACTGTCGAGTAAGCAACCCAATGACTGCCGTCCCCATAGTGAAAATCTTCGAGATAGACGATGCCGCATTCACCGCGAGGTTTAGGTTTTAGGGGCAACCGATCCTTGCTAAAAGTGCCTCTGTATTTAGAAATTTTCAAGACTTTGACCAATAAGTCCAGATTCGTAATGGTTTATTAAAATCGATCAGGCCCTCGCTGGCTTCAGAAAGAGCTCTCTGCCTTTTTTTCTTTTTTCGCTTCAAACCCGAACCCTCCATCTGCTTGTTATGTCTCACCATCTCGTTCAGTACCATAGCATCGTTCTGAGCTTTCTTAACAGCCGTAGTTATTCCTGCGGCTCCACTTGCTAACCTTCCCAAACCGGCTATGAGTGGACCGAGCAATGCCAACAGCGGTTAAAACCCTCCTCGTTTTCTTCTGTTTCCGGTCTTGCGTCTTTTCAATATTTTCCCCATTTCTCTTTTATTATATTAATAAATAACTTCGACTTTGCCTCTGTCCAATTTCAAACTCATTTTTCTATCTCCGATCAGCAGTGGGTGACGGGTCGTGTTGGCGGGGACAGCGGCGTTAAATTTTAGTTTCACTTGCACTTCGATGACGCCCGACTGAAGTCTCTCTGACTGTTTGGAGCAATCCAAAACCACTAGAGGGTAAGTCTTTTTAAACTGAACCGAATCGATTCAGAGATCCCGACATTGTACAAAGCGCGTCTAAACTCCTGAGCCATTCTATACAGGATGGAATATTCGCCGCTAAAATAATTTACGCCTAAATCAAGGAAGGGGTAACGCTCGGAATTTAAAATCACGTGAGCATCCTGAAGACTACAGTTATCGAACACAGCAGGATTTTTAGTTTGAGCATCTTTTCCGTTAGTCTGCAGAGCTAGAATGACCCACCTAGGCTTTTCCACCGCTGAAGTAGTGAGGACCCTCTACGTGAAGCGGGTGCTCTGTGGCAATTTGCAAGAATCGTAATGCCAGTGTTTAAAACCCAAATCCACGTTCATCCACCCTCGATGTATTTAAAAAGCCTGAGTTTTTGCTCGTCAGACATTGTGACGTGCGGCACGTGCCACGAAACACCAGTTAATTCGGTTTTTCCAGCAGCAGTGGCCCTAAATACAGCATCGTCGTTGCTCGCCCTAGACAACGTCAGCACGTGTTTGGTACCATAGAAACCCTTGTCGTAATTTTCGAAAAACCCCATGCAGTGTTTTAAAGGAATAGCGAACAAGAAGCTCCCTTTAGGTACAGGTTCCTTCACGATGGTGGAATGTCTCAATTTGAATCCTATGTTATCGTCCAAACTAGCAGTGGAAGCTTCGGCAGCATCTAAAGCCCAGCAGTTCCCCAGCAACCATGCTTGATTACTCGAGCCGTAGGTGAGCAGGCCTTTCATCAGTGTCCCATACCCCGGGTAATTTAATTCATCCACGAGCTTGTCCCCCAAGTGATATTTAATGCTGGAAAACAGGTACATGGGACCGTTATTGGCGAGAGTCGGGACGTCAGCATCGACATAATTAGTACCGTCGCTTTTCAGTAGCTTGCTTCTAATCAAAACATAACTGTTAGCAACATGAAGGAACAAATCCTGATTTTCGATTATAATTCTAATATCCGAATTGACATTGCTGAGGCCCACAAGAGCCCCTAATTAAAGTCTACAAAAGGGTCCCTAATTCAACCTTAAAAAGAGTCCCTAATTCATCCTTAAAAAGAGCACTAATTGAAGTTTGCAAAAGGTCCCTAATTAGAGTTTGCAAAAGGGTCCTAATTATTCATTAAAATAGGTCCTTAATTAAATAGCCTTAAAAGGTCCCCTAAAAAACTCCTTAAGTAAAGTTCTCAATTTAATAACTTGATTATTAAAACTTGTATTAAAATTTTAATATTAAAACTTAATAATTTACGCTTAATATTATATACAATATTATATATATATATATTACAATCGTTTTTCAAAAAAGCCAAATTTCTACCGAAGGAAAAGTAGCACAGCCTACAGAGATTTGATTGTTAAGAAGTATACCTCTAGGGCAAGTGATTAAAAACAAACAAATACTTAACCTTTGTAAAATACAGGCTCTGAATCAGTGTGAAGATTGGATTTAACTTATTTTGAAAAACACAGCTTTTTTTTTCAAAGTCCTATAGATGCCTATACTGTAACCTACTAAAATCTGAACCAAGAGAGTTACACGTGCAGTGTCATAGGGAAAGTTGCGTTTTTTGCGTTTTTTTTTTTTTTGGCTAAGTCCAACAGGGTAATTAATTTTTTTTCTGAGTCAATACGATTATGATAAAATCTATACTAACAGACTTAGATGGGTAATGTCAAAGAGAAAGTTGCTTAGAATCACTCGCATAGTTCAAAAATGTAATAAAAAATTGTTCTATTTTTGCGTGTTTTTGGCTAAGTCCAACAGCACCATTCATTTTTTTTTTCTAAGTAGCAGGATTTAACTTGGTTTGATCAAAACACTGCTCGTGATTTAACTTGATTTGCACGAATCAATAATTTTGCTTGGCCTGTAAAACACAAGTTTTCACGTTTTTTGCATAGATAGAAATGTGTGTGGTTTCCATCTTACAACAACTGTATGAAACGCCATCTACCTCTATTTAAAAAAAAAGTGATTTAACTTGTTTTGCATATTTGCTCTTCATATATTTAATAATAATATATTAATTAAAATTATATGCTCAGAATTATTTCGCTCGATTAACCACTCTAGTGAATGAGTACGTGTCCTATTGCGTTTTATTGGCGCCATAATACTCACAAACGTTTTTTGTGATGTTGAGTGGTGACAGACAAATTCTCCGTGAGCTTATTCAGAGGCTTTAGGGTGGTAATATATTATTGTACTGTAATTAGACATAACAGTTATATTTCTTTGGTTGTGTGTAAATGGTAAAATATTCCAAGTGCTACTCGTATCATGATGGTTTAATAATTTTCAACCAAGCTTTTCTCTTATTATTCTACAATTATTCTCGTGGTGGGTGAGAATACATGTATGTATGAATGTGTGGTACCACGAAGAAAGAAGACCATCCCACAGGCCCCATCTACATGGGGTTTTCCTGATGGGTTGCTCAAAATGGGTTGCTCTGCGTTTTTTCCCCTTGAAGAAGATTACACTAATGTGAAATTCTGGTATGAACTATAGTTCGTTCCAAATCGGGGAAATACTTCCACCAAGCTTCGCAGGAATATGCACATTCAAACTTGATTTTTTTCAAGCGTGGTCATTTTTCCATCGCATTGGTCGTTGTGCACCAAAACTTCATCGTAGGAAGAAACGAATCCTCCGCAATCGAGACAAGTAAAGTTTAAAACACAAGGCTTCTGCAAATGACTTTCCACCTCTTCTCCCGATAAAAACTCAACCTTGCATTTCTGGCACTGGAACCTGGAGACCACCTTGTACTTGGTAGCCATGGCTGATATAAAGATCGACGGAATTATCCACGCCTTTTATACCTACCGCTCGTATCAAATGGTCCACGTGCTAGAAAGTCACACCCTCATCCTTAAAAAAAAATACGCCAAGCTTGTGAAAAATGCTCAACAACACTTTAGAAAACAAAAACCTGCAAAATATTCAAATAGCACGGGTTTTCCTGATGATTAACCCAACGAGAAAGTTTTTTACATGCCGGACACTTTTTAAATGCAAAATATGGGGAGAGGGCCTGCAGGGGGGACCAGGGGTTGCTCAAAAGGGCCTGCTTTCCACCAAATCCCTTACTACTACCCTACTGTTCGAGAATTAACGTTGTATATGCCAATGTGGATGATACCAGAGTCTACCTGGTGTTATATTTTTTAGACAAAGTTATCACAAATTCGACATGTTAGTGTGTTCAAGATCTCACAAATTCAGAAAGAACTCTTTTGCCTTTATGGAAGCCAACGAGTTAAACTCCTAAGCTGGATAGGGGCTGCATCAGGTCCGGGTTGCTACCCGGCCAAAACGACACTTGAGAGCCTCCTTTTTTTATTATTATTATTTCTAGTTTGCCCCAGTCCATATTTCCGACTTTTACTTTTTTTTTTGGGGGGGGGGGGGGAATTGCCACGCCGCCTGAGCCAATTAGATGAATTGACGGTTTGAAGTTGAATTCAGTCGGCCACGTGGGTTTGTACCTGAAGATGTTAATAGTGGTTCAGTAGGACTGTTCTAGAAGTAGGCTAGGCTGCACTCTGGTCGAAGAATAACTGTTGGTTTGGGTCTAGCTCCCAGAGTGAGGAGCAATTGGAGATGTAGCCCATTTTATGCACAGGGTTGCTTCTAGGGTTGTTCAGTATGTCCCATAAACCTCTATTACATTTAGCTCCTCATCTGGCAAAGAAATCACCAGCAGTGTGCTGAGCCAGAACTAACCAATGGAACATTATATATTAATTATTCACAATTTAATGCAAGAATAACAAGATGACAAGATATATTCAGTAGCTTTATATAATATTAGCTATAGCAACAATTAATGAAGACCAAGGCCCAAGGCCAATGACCCCAGGTGACCCTCCTAAGACTTTAGGTTAGGTGAAGCTACAATATGCAAGGAGACAGTATCTCACATTTCAGGACCTCCTAGTTTTTTTTAAAGAAATGCCCTTGTTTCGTTAAGAACAAGGAGTTAATAACAATAAGGAGAGGAAAAATAATAAGCAAAAATACTCAAATATTTTTGCAACATGTATGTACAAGAAATACTTTTAAAATGATTCCCAGAAATTATTCAAAAATAATACCAAGAATACCAAGGTAAAACTCACAAAAATACATTGCAATGAGAACATTAGCACCCTTTTTTATTAATGATTTTAATGTGGTTTCCTATCCTTGGAAATATGAACACTATACGCACGTAAGGAGCTGGGTTTTTTTTTTTAATTAACAGGATCATTTTAGGTATCTAAAGAAAGAATGTTTCCCTGACAACTTGCTATGTATTTATTAAAATACCTGGACATCTTACACAAAATCATCAGAGGGATAACGATTTTAAAAAATACTTTCCTAAGATAACTAACATTACAAAAAATTACGAATCGACTGTTCATTTAAATTTAGACTTATGCACTTTAAAACGTACTCGGTAACTATTTTATTAAAACACATTTTGGTACCACGATGGTGACACCAACAGTAATCAGAAGTTCATTGAATCCAAGTTCTCGCTCTTTTGAAGCAAAATTTCGGTTTTGCTTACCTTAGAACATGAAAAATCCGTACGAAGCATAAAAAAACAGCTTGTATTAACAGCCAATTCGCTGTATCCCAAACAACTGCCAAACTTACAAGTGCGAAACTCGCGATATTATTGTGTGACTTAGTCATTCAAAAACGTAAACAAGTAATCTAGGAATTAAACAAATTTTGGCAGGGGTTGCCTAGTAGCCTGTTGCAAGGAAAAGTTTTACTTCAATTCTGGGAACCCCCTGCAATTTATCCTCCCGCCATCTCCCATAGGGGTTGTTTATTGGTAACCAACGAAATACGTGAGAAAACATGTGAATTCTGCATCTAACCGAATTTATTTTCAAGATTTAAGAAATTTAGCCTCATTCAGCTGAATAATTCCAAGCAAAGGAGAGGGGAAAGTAACAACATTTAGAAAAAAGGTATCTTCGACTTACTACGGCTTTAAACTAAATTGTATCTGCAATAATTGCAAACGGTATACAATGAAAACCATTTCATGACTGAAATAGGCTAGTGCTTACTGTTAGTTTAGAATTTTGTTTTTTGGTTACATCGCACAAAACATGTAAAAGTGTTTAGGTTAGGTTAGTAATATGTAATGTTATATTTAAAATCAATTTAAAGCTTTTAACCTTTTGAATTTAAAAGCTTTAGTTGTTTTAGATTTTAGATTTATTTAAAATTATTCCGATCCTGCATCACTCTCAGGATATCTTACCCCATTAGTAATTTCATGGAGATTACCTATGTAATGTAAGTAGGCTAGTTCCAAAGTCACGTAGCTGATAGACCACAGGGATCACTTGTTTCACTACGTAGTAGTTGCCTACGAATTTTGGAGGCATCTTTTCTTTATAAACTTTCTTTCGTCACTCTTAGGTCTATTTTTTTTTACCTTAACTTATTCCATACCTGTATGACGCAGGACCTTCATGGCCCTGTGTTCAAACTCAGCTTCCCGTTTATGGATTGCGTGTTTGACAATATTGCTCATATGACTTGTCGTGTTTAGAATGTCGAAATGGTAATCTACATCAACTAGTTGTGCCCGTGCGCATGCTGCACACCTTCCCCCTACCCACCACCCGCACATCCCTGCTTTCCCTTCCCCTGCCGCACCCCGTTGCATCCCGTTCCTGCACTCCCGTAGTGTGGGTTCTGACTATATCTCCACCTGCGTCTGGCACCTCAGGTGTTTGGTCTTTGGTTTTAAATTTATCAAACCGAAGACCGAACATGTGAATGGCTCCCACATATGCCCTCCCTCCCCCCCACAATTACTTTAACCCCCAATCCCCACACTGCTGCCCTCTCCGGGATTCACATTAGTGCCCCCCATACACGCTTGCCCACCTCCCCCTCCCCGAAAACGTTGCCCCCTGACATTCTCCCTTTGGTGCACCCCCGGAAAAGTCACTGGCGTGACTTCTCCCTATCACTGAGAAGTTCAGCATTCAGTAAGCAAGTAATCCCATGTTTAAGTTAATCATTTGAAACAATTCACTTCGGCAATGCCCGCCCCACACACTTGCTTTGGCACCCTCTCCCGCACCCCCAAAAAACGCCGCCCCGTGACATTTCCCCTTTGGTGCAGCCCCAAAAAAGTCGCATGCGTATGTTTGACGGAAGGCTAAATAAAGCCCTGAAAAATCCAGCATTCAGTAAACAAGTAACCGTATGTTTAAGTTAATCCTTTGAAACAATTCACCTTGGTACCGTGCATTGCGACATTGTTGCAAGCAACGATTGTTGCCACCCACTTCAAAACAATTCAACTCCTTTCTGGAAGTGAACATCTTTATTAATAAAATCGAGTTGTCGCGTAGGATGGACGGCAACGAGACGGCCACAAGACGGCCGCCACAAGACGGCCGCAAGTAATTGATAGAGCACATATCCGTCTTCATTGTTGTATGAGCCCGCTCGCCCTCTTGCTGTCGAGTTGTCGCGTAGGATGGACGGCAACGAGACGGCCACAAAACGACCGCCACAAGACGGCCGCAAGTAATTGATAGAGCACATATCCGCTTTCATTGTCGGTCGCTCGCCCTTTTTCTTTGCTACCGTCGGTAGAATGACCCTGCTCGGCCTCTTGCTGATTGTTGAAGCTTCGTTTGTTTAATCCTACCTTACAATGTCTCCAATGCCTATTTATTTATTTCCGGTGTACAAAGGCGGATTTATTATGTCACATGCACAAAGGCGTATTTATTTATTTCACATGTACAAACGCGTATTCCAACCATTTTTGCAGGAAAGAATCATATGTAATGTAAGTGTATGGACTCCGGAACAAGGGATACGCTAAATGAGGGAGTGAAGCAAACGAAAAACACCCTTTCCTAGCCAGGGTACGCAAAAACACATAGACGGGATACACGCATTCCCCGCAGGGTGGGGTACTTGACTGTACGACGGAATGGTGTGGCTGGTGACTTGGCCGCCTGCTCCGTTTTATATATGTAGATTGTTACTGTCCTCCCTGCTGGCTCATCCGCTAAACGCATTTCACGAGCTTAAGTTAAGCAGCTAGGTGCATAACCCGTCACCGAATTTACACTTGAATTTAAGGCCATTTGCAACTGTGTTAAATTTGTTGGCCACGCCCTGTGGTCTTTTTCTTTGTCTCTAACAAAAAATTGCTAGGGCTTTCGTTAGGTCGCGCATGATTCATTCTGTGAAGCTGGCTTTGGGATTGCAAATTGCCAAAAACTTGGTCTTAATTCTCCACTGTTGACGTATGTTTTTTTAATCAAATTTTCCCTTAGTTATTACTGGAAGCCATGGGACACCATGACAAGAAAATACTTCGTTTATTAGTGCTTTAACGACAGTTGTAGCCTCAGCATTTTTTATTGGTACTATACTTCGACACAATGACTGAACTTATCAACAGCCACTAGCCCTTGATAGTGGTCACTAGTCCTCGATAGCCATTAATAACGGCCATTCAAATAAAAAATAACTGACAATTAGGGATCTGGGTCTTGGCTTACAGTTGTTTGTGCTCTTTTTCGGGTTTGAAGCAATTTGTACGCTTGGCATACTTGGCACGTTCTGATGTAATTTGAAATTAACTTTGACACTTTTGGCCAGGTGTGAGTGATAAATAATCTACGAACAATTATATAACCTCCTAAATGACCACCAATGAAATGCCCTTGGTGGGCTGGGGGTAGAATAAGCCCACCGTACCCCTGCGTGTCGTAGAAGGCGACTGAAAGGGAACCCAAGATCACGGTTTGCTAGTGTGCCAAGGGTCTGCATGGTGGAGGGTTTGGGGTACGTCTACTAGCAACCTCAAAACTACGGTTTGCGAGTGAGCCTACGGTGTGTATGGTGGGCAGGTTTAACACCCGTCACAAGCACTAGTCAGAAAGAGGTGAAGGAACATCCAGACAAACCGGGCCCGGGGTGGGTGATTAGAGGATGTTTGGCGGTTTGAATCCCCTTTTGGGTTTGATTCCAATTTGCCCATTCTGGCCACTGGGCTTTTCATCCTCATTCCCCAGCATGTTGGCCGTGTGCTGCAACCCAGTAATCCGTGGAGGCGGAGATCCTTGCTTTCGGGCTTTGGCTCCTTATTCCGGCGGACGGGTGGCTGAGTGAGCCGGCCTAGGGTCAATTGGCTATGACCTTTCGGGTCCTGTCGGTGTGGGGAGGCGGCTTGTGCTGTATCTAGCTGCATCACGGACCCGAACTGTTTGCGTTATCGAGGGAGGTGGTGAGTATGGCTTCCTTTGTGGCCTCGCCTCTCGGTATGTTTAGGCCACGTCCACCTCACCAAGATAGATGGGCGGTGTTAGCTTCCTGGTGCAGGGCCCTGGATATGCGGCTTCCGGCCGCACAGGGCTTTCTTTTCTGAGGGGGGCGCACCGCCACAAAAATTTCCTCCCCCCCCCAAAAAAAATTCTTACTTCTCTCACCGCACTAGCAAGCGGCAGAAGAGGGAACCCGAGATGGTTGGGCCTGGTGCCCAGTTACCAGACTTTAGTCAAAGTTGGGGCCAAGTCCCGAAGTTCCTGGTGGTGACAGGCGAGGGCCGAGATGTTACGTAACTCGGTCCATTCGCTGTACACAAACCCCTAAAAGGTTCTGATCCGAAGAGTGTCTCTTGGCTCCGTGCTGGGGATACCTTGTGGAGGTTACAGACGATGCTCAGGCGTAGAGGCCTTTGAAAGTGAATGCACTGGGGTCATACCCAGTGTGTTGTCGAGCCGCATCATACTTTAAATAGCAGTAAGCGCTGGTGCAAAACGCTCTGGAGGAGCGGCGACTCTGCGGCGCCGCTGTGGTGACGCAGCCAATCAATGAACAGGTGCGTTTTATTAACGCGCGTTGACGCTGTGGTGCCGATTCGGTGACGTAAGTGCGCGTTCGGTTCCCTACCCACGTGTACAAAAAAATTATAGTTTGGAACCAATGAGACGATATTGTTTTTTTCGCCAACCTCGTGAACAACAAATATATTTTAAAACCGAATTTTGGTACATTGATGTACTAATTTAAGTCGTAACAGGGGAAAATGTTATACATCCTTTGCAGATTAACTAAAAAGAAATCGGATAAGTTCTTTAATTACTTCCTAATGAGTCTTCAATCATTTCTGCAGCAACATTTCATATTTCAGGATAGTTCTTTACTCCCCCTATAAACAATTCAATGTCTATTTCTTCGAAATTGACGCCATTTACGGTAATGCTTTTGCGGTAAACGGCGGACGTGTGCACCGCTCAAGTCATCCAAGGTACTCAGAGACGCAATTGGGTTTTTTTAATGCAGTGGTACCACTGCGTTGACGGGGGAATTGCGGTCCAAAACGACCGCGCGAGCGGCAGGCAGTAACGCAACGTTGACGCAGGTACATGTTCAGTACCCAACAGATGGCACGTAAGCCAAACCACAAATGCGGTACCGCACGTGTGCCCCGGCGCTAAGGGGGTCGTGACGTGCCTTGATTTGAGGGGTCTCAGTGATGATGTCATCCTGGACGAACTCAAGTCACAAGGCGTTACGGCCGTTAGACGTTTGACGCGGAAAGGCGAGAATAGTGCTCAGCCAACTGGCACCTTTTTCCTTGCCTTTGGTTCGCTGGTTGCACCACACCACATTACTGTAGGTTACCTGTGGTTGAAGGTCATATGATACATCCCAAACCCGATGCAGTGTTACCGCGGGCAACGTTTTAGTCATACCAGCGGTTCATGTAAGAGTAAGCCAACCAGTGTTAGTTGTGCTTAGGCAGCCTATGAGGGCACTGATTGTGCTGCCCCGGAGTGGTGCGTCAACTGCAGTAGTCAGCACCAGGCCTCTTCTCGGGACTGCCGTGTTTATGTGGAGGAACATCGTGTGCAGGAATTGAAGGTAAAGGACGGGCTTTCCTACTAGGAGCCCGGAAGAAGGTCAAACTATCGGCACCGACGATAACGCGATCTTTTGAGCAGGTGAGCAGTGCGCCAATGCTTGGCCCAGTTAGTGAGTCTGCTGATTTGGCGGAATTACGCGCTGAGCTCAGGTGTTTGACGAGGATGGTAGGCATGCTTGTTACTTTGTTGACCCAGCAACATCCATCTTTACAGGGTCTTTTGGGCCCTTCGGACCACATTGCTGCCGTGCCGTCGACATCTGCCCAGCCAGCAGATACTCCTGCGCCTGTTACTGCTGCTGCAACTATTCCCAAGCAGGTTAAACCCTCAGTTAAGCCTCCACCAACCCGGGATGCGCCACAGAAAACGTTGCAGAAGAAGGCTCCTGCAAGTACGGCCACAACACAACCCGTGAGGAAGTTGCCACCAGCAGAGAAGGTGTAACAGTCGTTGAACGACCAGCTTGCTGAGGGATCCATTGCATCCCCTCCACAACTTGGTACTACTTTGCCCATGGAGCAGGGAGATATTGTTACAACTTCTCTCTTAAGACAATAGTGGACACTTGACATAAGACAGTCACTTCACTGAAGTCCAATATGGCTACCCACTTCATCTTAACTTAATCCAAGTTCATCTGGGTCAAAAACAACAACCAGCTTGCAATCCCAATCAGAACTTTATTGGGAGCAATATACAGTACCTCTGTAAACATATTTCAATTAGAATGTTCATCAAAATCTAGATTCAGTTGCTAATCTGGAGTAACTCCTGGCTAACACACACTGACTGGCAGCCATGTTGGCTTGTCATGCAACTCTAGAAAAGTTACCCATGATCCTCCCATGCCCAGAGGTCATGTGACCAAAACAAGATGCCTACCCTACAACCTGTAAGCTAGCCTACTGCTCCAATAGAACAAATAACAAATTAATACGAATATCCAATAATCAAAGCCTATAAACTAAAAAGATATAAATGAGTAGCCACAAACACACAAACATATTGCGGGCTACAACACACTACCATAAACAATATGTAAGAGTCAACTAGAGGAAAGTTCCATTTATGTGAAAACTGTTCTCATAACAAACTCCCCCATTTCCTCTAGTTTTCCAAGAAGGTCATCCTAAGTCTTTCAAAAGGGACCCTGGGAAGGGGTTTCGTGAATATATCAGCCGTATTCTCCCGGGAGGGCACATAGTTCAGGGAGAATTCTTTCTCGATCAATGCCTCCCATACAAACTTATAGCTGAGGTCTATGTGCTTCGTTTGCATCCTCTCCGTATTGTCCTTACAGAATGCAATGGCTGACATGTTATCACAATAGATGGATGGGGGTCTTGAAATTGGCAGCCAGGAGAAATCAGCACAAATCACAGAGATCCAGCGGGCTTCTACGACGGCAGAAGAAACCCCTATAAATTCTGCCTCAATGGTGGATAGTGCTACACATTTCTGCGTCACCACTCTCCACGTTACCGGCACACCTTTCCACAGGCCGATGAATCCTGACCAGGACTTTCTGTCATCACATGTTGCCCAGGAACTATCAACGTAGAACTGGACATTGTCAAACGCACAAACTTCAATCGATGCACTGGAAATGGACAGCCCCCTTGTCTCATGGACATATGCAAGTACCTTCTTCAGCAAGCTCATGTGTACATGGCTGGGGCAACTATTAAATTGAGACAGAGCCGTCACCGCAAACAGTATGTCGTGGCGGGAACACGAGGCCAGGAACATCAGCGCCCCTAAAAGAGAGCGAAATCGGCTGCATCCCTCTTCAACACCTTCGGGGCGGCGGTCTTCCTTAATCAAGTTCACCCCAGCATTCAGGGGCACTTGAACCTTTTGGAATCCAGCAAGCCCAAACCGACTCAAAAGCTTGCTTATGTATCCCCTTTGGTGGATGATTGTCTCACCATGTCGGTTCTCAAACTCGACGCCGAGGAAACGTCTAATGGTGCCCAAATCTTTAATCTGGTATTTACTCCTGAGCAATCCCTTAACCTCTTCCGGTGTCTTCTGGTCGCGAGCAAAAACAGCCAGGTCATCTACATAAAGTGATAGATGCAGTTAGTTGTGAGCATCTTCGTAAAACCTAACTCTTTGAATGTGCTATCCAATTCCTGAAACCATAACCGGCCAGACTGGTAGAGGCCGTATAACCCTCGGTGAAGCTTCCATACCACATTTCCAAATCCTTTGTAGCTGCAGGCAGGTTGCATGAAGGCATCTTTATCTAACTTCCCGTAGAGGTAAGCACATCGGAGGTCGAGGTGGCAGTGCACCCATCCCATGAATGCAACGAGAATTATAAAAAACAATCGAATAATGGTGAACAAGATCACGGGGAAATCATGTCTGTGAAATCGATGCCGCTCCGCTGCTTAAATCCTTGAGCAACCAATCGTGCCCGGTACCTGGCGATGTGTCCATCACTATCTCGTTTGATAGTGTACTTCCAACTTGATCCAATAATGTTGGTTGCTTCCTCGGTTATTACGTTCCTTTCCCAAAGGACCTCTATCTCATCGCCCATCACACGCTTCCACTCTGCGGCTTGGGGTGATGTGACAGCCTCAAAGTAGTTCTTTGGAATCCGCATCTCGGCACAATGGGCTTCTGCAACAATTTCACCAACTAAGTCCCCGGAGTACGAATCGTCTTCTGCTTCCTCCGCAATTCCTCTTCCCACTGCACACAGAGGGTTCTTCCGGCTAATAACAAAAGTGCCTCTATTAAAAGTTAAGCCTTCCTGTCGGCAGTGGCCTTCTGCATCAGCATGAGAGCGCATTTTAGGCCCTCCCATGTTCCTATAGTATACATCGTATTTGCCTGCCAACTGTCCAGTGGCCCTTGGGACTGCCAATCTGTCCCACCCAGGAGACGGCTCACCAATTCAACCTATCCCTGGTGCTGGTGGTAAAGCAGCTGCTAGTGTTATTGTTTCTTCTGGAGGGGTTGCTGTAGGCAGAACGTTTACTGTCTCTTGTGGTACTGCTGGTGCTATACCCCTAGATGCGGGAACTGGATGGCTTACAGACGGGATGGAGCTCTCACGCAGAGTATCAAAAATCATAACTTACTCGATGGAGTAACTGTCCCTCCCTTTCTTGGCATTGTGTAGCTCATCCATTCCTAGGCGCTTCTCGTCAAATGTGAAACTAGCAGATTCCTTATCTGGGAGCCAGACACGATACCCTCTAGTTTGTCTGGTGTAACCCACTAGAATACCTAACTGGCTCTCGGCTGCAATTTCGAGCGATGGGGTTTGTTAATGTGCAGAAAGCAGAGGCATTCTATCTTCCTCAAGTGAGCTACCGATGGTGTCCGGCCACGCCACAGTCCTTCAGGCCCCTGCCCATCGATCCCATTATGTGGATATCGATTCTTAAGGTAGCAAACCGTAGCTACTATCTCTCCCCACCAGGCCGGAGGTAACTTTGCGGTTACCAGGAGGGTGCGGACAATTTCCAACAAAGTTTGGTTGAACCGCTCAGCAGTACCATTCATCTGGGATGAATACGTGTTCGTTCTCTCTGCCACTATCCCAAGTTAGTTAAAGCTCTCCTTGAAATACCCAGCACAGTATTCCATACCGTTATCGGTCCTGAGGCGCTTAATCTTCTTTCCAGTCTCACGCTCGACCTGTGCTCGGTACCCTTCAAAACATTCAAAGGCCTGGTCCTTCCTGGCCATGAGGAAAACTCTCGCTCGACGGGAATAGTCATCTAGAAAGGTGATGCAATACCGAGCCCCTCCAAGACACTATCGGGGCAGGGCCCCAAACGTCAGTGTGGATTAAGTCAAGAACGGAAGTGGCACTATGTTCGACGAAGGATACATGTTGCACTTTAGTTGATTTTGCTAATCGGCAAGCATCACAGAATGGTACGTCGGAGGGACATTGTAACCCCATGGATCAACTTACGCCTAACAGCCGTGTAAAGTAATCTTGAACTGGATGGCCCATTCGCTCATGCCATAAACGAGCCTGCGAGAATGCTTGATCACGGGGTGCACTTGTTTCTTTAACATCATTATGGCTTGGAGTGTTCATCGTGGCTTCTGCGTAAGAACTTGGAACTACTGGCACCTCCTTTCCTTCTGAAGGGTTGAAAAGCAGACGATTTGTGACGAACGCTTCCACTGTAGTAGGTGGGAGGGTTTGGCTTCTTCTCTCTACGCACTTCGCCTATACAATAAAGAACTGGTCAGTCACTGGTGCAGCCACAAGCTTCCTTCCATCAGGTCATAATATCACAAGATCCCTATCGTCCGAGGTGATGCGGTGTCCAGAGTCATGGATCTTATAGCCAGAGATGATATTTCGACGCATCCCAGGTGCGTATAGAACATTTTTCAAAGTAAAAACCTCACCAGTCCCATCAATCTGATGATCAATATCACCAACACCTACCATTTTGGAAGTCCCTTCAGCTACATCTGCCGGGGGTATGTTCAGTGGTCGTAGATTCTTGAAGAAATCTATTGAAGGGCAAAAGTGGTGAGTGGCGGCAGAGTCAATAGCCCATTCATCTAAGTGTCGGCCCATAACTGCATTAGCCTCTACATAAAAAGCACTGTGAACGCCTCTCTGCTGTGTCTGTTCCCTCTTCGATAAGTTGCTGACAGGTTCAGCTCTCTTGCGGCAATTTCTAGCTATGTGTCCTTCAAGCCCACAATTATAGCAATTATATCTGTGGCGTCAAGATGAAGAACGATCGACTCTCCTCCCTTGGGATGGGTGGCTTGATTGGCCTGGTCTACCTCTACATGAGTTACTCTTTCCATCATCCGTCGGAGTGTGGGCCATGAGTGCGGCCCCGGGCCTGCCTTAGCCATTCCATCTGGAAACAGCCTATCAAATTCTGACAGCAGGCGCTCTTTTATGGCGGTAGATACAAAGTCCGCGTCCTCTAGTGCATATAGCCTCTCCACAACGGAGTCCCATGCGGCAGATAGGCCACATAACATTTGATAAGCAAGCTCGTCATCCTCAATCTTCTTTCTGGCTTCAGCCAAATCGGCAACAGCATTCTTCACTCTTGATAAATACTTCGCCATTTCAGCATGCTCCATTTGGAGTGGAACAAACTTCTTCCATAAATTTCCAATTCTTGCCCGTGACTTCGGTTCAAAGACGATTTTCAAGCTATCCCAAACATCCTGAGCGGTGCTCACATTGTGAAGCGGAGGTTTTACGTCATTCCCTAACCCAAGAGCGACAGTAGCCAAGGCATGGGACCGGCGCTGTTTAAATCTAGCAATAGAACCAGGTGCTGCTAGCTCAACAATGGCCGATGGCTCCACTTCAGACCCACCTAGAAAGTCATATAGGCTGCGTTCTCGCAGGAACATTTCCATATCACATTTCCAGGAGCGATAATTGGTATCAGTCAACTTGGGGAACCTCAAGCTCGTTCCCCCCCATGGAGGTGGCTTCCTCGTCAAAACCAGACATTTCCACTTGACCCTAAATGTTCAAAAAAAGAAAAGTATTCAAATCTATCACTCTATGAGGATCAGGATACTGCCCAAAATCTTAGTCCTCTCATTATTCATGATGGGCCACTACAGTTAAGTTCATGGGCTATAGTCACTATCAATCACATCAGCCCAGGTCTGAGTTAGGCCTAACCCCTAAGCCTAATTTTCTAAGTCCTCTCTGGTAAATTGAAATACACAAAATTAGCAGTCCATTTAATCACAATTATCTTCAATTACAAGAGAACACTGGGCCCATAACCCTGTTACAACTTCTCTCCTATACTATTTTAGGTTCTGGTTGGCCACTCCGCGCGGATTTTAGGACAATGGATTGATCACGCCTGGTAAAAGTTTCTCTTTGAGCAGACGAACCAACATGGCCACCTTATCTCTTGCTTCATCGCTTTCCCGACGTGAAAAACCTCTGAATTCGCCGGCTAGGGAGATTGTTTGCAATGTTGTCAAATACATGGAGGCTCAGGACACAACACGGATGCTGAAACAACAAATTTAAGAGACCAGCTTTGCCACTGGAAAAGCTCAGAGAACGGTAAGCGTGTCTTTTCAGTAGCAAAGGAAATACCGATACCCAACTCTGACCAAAACTACGATGACTACGATTAGGCCTAACGCCGCAGACGACGCCGCCACGGCCTAGCACATCGAAAGCTGAAGCGCGCAGAGAAATTGCCAAGCTTGCTCGCCCTTTGCAGCTATGATTCTGAATTATATCGTAAGTCCAGAAAATGTTGTTCTACGCTGTAGCACTTCGGTAAGTTAATTGCGTAACCACAACCACCGTTTGTTTACTTGGACGAGATGTGCGCCAACCTAACATCACAGCCGACAGATGCAGTGGCACGGCAAAGAAAAAAGAGTTACGTGGCCGCCTCATACCACCGGGAAAAGATCGACGTTTGATATGCTGGCTCTAACGAAAAGGAGTTGTAAATAGTGCTCAACTTCTTTTCATTAGAAAACTAAGACTGGGGATTACCATGAAGAAATGAACGGCGAGTGTTTTATAAACTGGTTAAAAACTACTAACCAATATTCCAGCCAACTCGGTGATCGTGATAGACAACGTTACGTGTCATTCAGTTCGACTCGACAAGGCAGCAACAAGCAACAGCAATAGGGCATATAATATTTCGTTGCTCGAAAATCAAATTTCCGTACCACTGGGAGCTGAATCTCATCGAGTTAATTTGGCCCATGTTAAAGACGAAATAAGAGCATCCAACACAAATTGTAAAATTGCAGACCTCAGAACATTAACTACTGCAGTAGCCAATGTAACCCCTGGTGACTGGCAGAAATGCATCAACCACATTGTAACGCTTGAGAACGATTATAGGAGCACTGATCATTTGATTGAATACCGAGTCGAACCCTTAATTATTGAAGTAACCAACAGCGACGACTATGACTACGAAGGAATGTAATTTTGTACCACTCCAACAATCTCCCTATAGCCAACGACGAAAACTGCCCTTTTAGAGTTCTCACAACCAGCCATCAAACATTTCGATGCTGAGTTTTGGGCCCAGAAACAATTGCCCATAATTTATATAATAAAAACAACAAGCTATCCCCTAGATCCCTGTACAATTTTATATTATTAGTTGTGAAATAATAAATATAGGGCCCACTTCTGATCTATTCTGGAAAATCTTTTGGCCCTGTCATGAACGGAGGTTTCCCAGTTACAAAAGGCATGTGCAATTTTCAAGTTTGGATCCTCCAACAAGCCTGAAAGGCTTTTTTCCCGACCCCCCCCCCCCCCCCATCCCCGCAGTTAACCCTCAAGAAATGCTTAAATCAAAAATTCGGGTAGCCTACGTATACTTCCTTCAGCATTATATAGAAAAAAATATTCTAAGACAAACAAAACTAAAATAAAATGAAATGAAATAAAACAAAATAAAATATTCTCGTCCAAAGAGAACTACCAATTCTTGATTTTAAGGAAAATTGGAAATTAGCCAACAGCGAAAATCATACACTAGAAATAAGAAATCTTGATTTTCGGTAGATGCTAGCTTAAAACAAATCGTTGCTAGCCGAGCACATGCAGGAACTCAGTGCGTGTACAAGGTTCCAGTCAACGCCAATGTTAGTGCATATGCGTGACAGGCGATTGCAAACGATCATAAATACAGCTATTTACAGTGGCCAACCAGAACCTAAAATAGTATAAGACAATAGTGGACACTTGACATAAGACAGTCATTTCACTGGAGTCCAGTATGGCTGCCCACTTCATCTCAACCTAATCCAAGTTCATCTGGGTCAAAAACAACAACCAGCTTGCGATCCCAATCAGAACTTTATTGGGAGCAATATACAGTACCTCTGTAAACATATTTCAATTAGAATGTTCATCAAAATCTCGATTCAGTTGCTAATCTGGAGTAACTCCTGGCTAACACACACTGACTGGCAGCCATGTTGGCTTGTCATGCAACTCTAGAAAAGTTACCCATGAATCTCCCATGCCCAGAGGTAATGTGACCAAAACAAGATGGCTACCCTACAACCTGTAAACTAGCCTACTACCCCAATAGAACAAATAAATTAATACTAATATCCAATAATCAAAGCCTATAAACTAAAAAGATATAAATGAGTAGCCACAAACACACAAACATATTGCGGGCTACAACACACTACCGTACACAATACATGAGTCAACTAGAGGAAAGTTCCATTTATGTGACAACTGTTCTCATAACAGATATTTCTTGTTCCATTTCTCCGGAGCTTTTTTCTCCTTTCAAGGACAGCTTCATTCTACACCTCACTCCAACTTTTGATTCGGGTGAAGATTCAGATGTTTTCGGATCGCCTGGAGGACAGGTTGAGTAGAAGGATTCCACCTTCAGCCGGCCCTAATGACTATGCATACCATCGTTGAGTGGAACTGCCAAAGTTATCAGACCCATGCAGAAGAGCTGCGGCTGCTTCTGCCGCATTGGTGACCTCTGTGCTGCTGCCTACAGGAAACTTGCTTTAAGGCGTTGGATAATCCGGTTGTTCGGGGATACTCTGTCTACCGTCTGGATGCGGACCCTGTGCCACGCATGGTGGTGTTGCAGTGCTGGTTAAACACTCTCAGCCACATGTTACTGTACCTCTGCACACTAGATTTCAGGTGGTAGCAGTTCGAGTTTCTTTCAACTTGGATATTACTGTTTGTTCGCTTTATTTACCACCGGATGAGGTCTTTGGAGTTAGTGACCTGGAGGATTTGGTTCGCCAGCTTCCGGCCCCTTTCCTCTTTCTGGGCGACTTTAAAAGCCACCATGTTCAGTGGGGAGGACCTCATACTGAATCCTTGAGGAGTGGATGCAGAGGTGGTCCATTTGTGTTTTGAACAATGGTGCCATGTCACACTGCAATCTGTCCACAGCCATTTGGTCAGCGGTGGACTTGGCCTTTTGCTCTCCAGCTGTCCCAGATCACTTCACTTGTGAGTTCTTGCTGGAAATGTTCAACAGTGTGTGAGCAGAGGGCTCTATTCTGGCTGCATGGAGGACGGCAGTGGTCATCCCGAGTGGTCTTCCCAAGTGGCATTTTCATTTTCGCTCTGGCGTCCCTCCCGAAGGGTTCCACTCTACGAGCAAGGTACTTGCAGGAGTTCCGGCAACTGTGTTCTCAGTATGCCGGTTATCAGTGGCTGTTTACTGATGGGTCGAAGTCAGACGTTGGCGCGGTGTGTGCTTGTGTGTGTAAGGGAGTAACAGTTGCCCATCGCTTTCCATCAGGCTATTCGACGTTTTCTGCAGAGCTTTTGGCTCTCGGTTTGGCGGTGGAATGGATCCTTGACCTTCAGGGCATGCATTTCATTATCTTTAGCGATTCCATGAGTGCCCTGGAGTCCTTGGTGAATTACAATCCTCGAAACCCCTTGCTCCAACGGGTCCAAGCTTTGCCAGCAGAAAACCGTGCTTTTCTGCTGGATCCCGGGCCATGTTGGGATAGGTGGAAATGGGCAAGCTGATTCTGCTGCAAAAGGGGCCCTTTCTGGCCCTCTCGGAATGGATCTCAGCCTTGTTCCCTCAGACGCCCTTCCAACTCTGCGTCTGAGGTTACACGCTTTTTGGCAAACCATGTGGGGCAGACAGGACGGTAACAAATTACGAGCTATTACAGGCACTGTCGAGGAATGGCACTCGGCCTGTTGTCGCAGTCACCGTGAAGAGGTAGTGTTGGCCCGTTTGCGCATTGGTCACATCCGACTTACTCACTGTTTCCTTTTACGGGGGGGTTGACCTTCCTGAATGGTATTGGTGTCGACGGCCACTTACGGTCTGGCACTTCCTTGTTGATTGTCGCCATCTGGAGGTGTTCATCATCATTCCCATCTTCCGTTTCACATTGTGTGTCAATTGGGTGATAAGTCTGTCCTCCTGTCCGGTGTTTTTTAATTTTTGCAGGAGGTACAGATGTATGACAAGATTTAGATTAGGGGTGTGAATAATATCTCTGCAATGTGTGCTGCAGTGGCAATCCGGACCACTGCTCTGTAACTGAGGTTGGTGCTAATGACCAAGCTGTTGACGCGCCATTAGGCCTCATCCCCCCCCCACCCCCACCCAATAAAATGTCATGCACCAACCTAATAATATTTTTCTGTAACGCACAAGGTATCAAAATATTAGGTTAGGCACATCAATTATATCCTTATTTACGTCAGAATAAATTGTGCCTTCGCTCACAGTTGCTTTAAATTAGTATTTTTAACAACCCTACGAATCAAGGGTGTATCACACCTGATATTTTTGGTTTCGCCAGTCACTGTTTGAAAAGGTGCAAAAGTATATTTATATTTTTGCGTTGCTTTACTAGTTTCTTCCATTGTTATTTCTTTAACATCAATTTGATTACATAAGCAATCATTATTGAACAACAGGCACTTTTGACCTGTATTTTCATCCGTAGCTGGCATCAATATGGGATTAGTTATAAGAGTATAATCTCTTTCGGACTCACATCATCTAGACAACAGGTCAGCCATTTTGTTCTGTTTGGCACTAACAGGGTCTATCGATCCTATTACCTTCGGTAATAGTCTGGGAACTTCCGTTCTGCGCGTTTCTGAAAACTTACTTACGCCACGGGAGTTTTCAGATGATGCTGTAGTAAACGTGGGCCGAGAATGATGGCAATTTCCAACGTGAATGAGTTGGAAGAACACTGCCGTTCAGCGTTTGAGAACGAATACCAACGAAATTACAGCAGATAAAAAAAATCCATTGAGAAGAAACTCAAGTAGAAACACTAGCCTAGAACTTCAGCTATTCTTTTTCCCACGAAATATGCTTTATTACTAATAAAAAGGAAGAAATCTCACGGGAAATGAGAACAGTGTCGCTTGTTCGTAGTTCGGCTTTGCTGCATAGCTTTGGTGTATAGCGACCGTCCGCCGCGTTTGTCGATGAGCAGAGCGATCGCGTTTTAACAATTTTCAACAAAGAAATAAAGCATAAAGGCTGCTAAATAACAAAGAACTTTTACTTTTACAAAAGAAGCAATCATTTTTTACCCGTGTTTCTCCATCCCTACCATAAATCCAAACATCTTTCAATAATTTCCATCCGATTATATGCGTTATGTTTGTAGCAGTGGTAATCTCCGTCTAATGAGTGGGAGTTCGTATTTTAATCCTGTTGTTTGTACTGTCACAAGTCTGAGTTTTAATCTTGTTTTATTGTTTGCAAATGCCTACGCTTTTTTAGGACTAAAAAAATTTTTTACGAGACGTCATGCTACATGATTTAATGCAGAGAAACGGACCCCCCCCCCCCCTCATTTAATTTTCCGTTCGGTCGGTAGATGGCATCGTATGTTCGCGCTGCTGGCCGTTGCGTTCCAGGCGCAGCTACTATCTCAGCGGGGCTTGGCTGCTACTCTTATAATTTGCCGTTCCGTCGGTAGATGGCGGAGAAGGCATCGTATGCAGCTGCTGCGCTGCCGATGGCTGCTGCCTCTTTGGCTGCTGCCGATGGCCGCGTTGCGGATTTTTTTCTTGGGGGTGGGGGGAGGGGGCTACTAAAAAAATTAAAGCTCTTCAAACTTTTTAGTGTGATTTATGGGGGGTGGGGGGCTAAAACATTTCCATCACAAACTTCTAGTTCCCTCCTCCCAATCCTCGGACAAACACGTGACTGTTCCCTAAAGGTTAAATAAAAATGCTTATTTCCTGCCATCGAGTGGTAGGTTGCACATTGGTAGAAATATTCTACCAACAGAAAACTGGTATATTTTTCTTTTCTTCCAAAAAAAATTGTTTTTCTGCGAGTTTTGGGTACGAATTACACGTTTTTCTTTCCTGAAACTGGTTTCCCTTTTAGCTCTTTTTTTTTTATGTTGTCAATCTGAATAAACGGGCAAATCTAAGTAATTTACTTAAGTGATAACCTTAGTTGTTGAATTTTTGTGCAGATTAGACAATGTACAAAAGCAAGTGGAAAAACAAAATTTAGATTGGAAACCTCTGTAACTAGCGAATGTTTGACATGACCCTGAACGCATCTGGCTGTTAAAGATTTTTGAAAGTCGGAAAATATAATTAAATATTTTCTGCATAACCTCTTTCCGAATTATTGTTTGTGTATTTCTTAAGTTTCAAAAAATCAAAGAATAAATTCGAATGGAAATTTAAAATACCATGCAAAAACTTATTTTTTTTGTGGCGTGGGTAGATGTCTTAACCCTTTGCCAACCGGATAGCCAATATGGCGTAGTCGGGTGAAAAAACAGAGTCCAAATGCGCGCCCAAGCTATGTGAGGGGACCCCAGGGACCCCGAGCATAGCGGACAAGCACAGCCCAGTGGTTAGCGTCGTCGTCTCCAAACCAACTGAATACCGGTTCGAATCCCACGACTGACATGAAACGGTAGGATTGTGAAAAAAGTGGTTGTTAAAGGGTTAAAGTTTCGGAAACCTTTTATAGTATTGTTGTTAATTTTTACAGTTAACTTCGTTAGTGAGCAGATAGAGTTCACGAATTTGTTAAGGTGAGTGATGCACTAAATTGTCATACCAAATCGAATTACTTGCTTTACCCTTTTATTCGGACAGACGACACAAAAAGAGTGAAACGAGCTAAAAGGGAAACTAGTTTCAGGAAGAAAAAACAAGTATTCACTACCACCGAAAACAATTTTTTAGGATGAAAAGAAAGAATATTTTCTAACAGTTTTCTGTTGGTACAATATTTTTACCAATGTGTTCTACCAATTCGGTGGCAGGCAATACATTTTTACCGTTTTTATTTTAACCATTAGAGACCACGCACAAGTTAGGGACCATTCAGTGGAAGTTTGCGGTGGAAATATTTTAACCCACACCCCCTTTACTCGCACTAAAAGATCACCCCTTGAAGGCCTTTTTTTTCTAGTGGCCCCCCCCCCCCCCCAAGAAAAAAAGGAAATTGGGATGAAAACGCATAGGACCAATTATTATTATATTCCGTTTCTCTGCATTAAATCATGGTAGCATGACGTCTGGTAATAATTTTTTTTAGTCCTAAAAAAAGGGTAGGCAATTGCACACAATAAAACCGGATTAAAACTCAGACTTGTCACAGTACAAACAACAGGATTAAAATACGAACTTCCACTCATTAGACGGAGATTGCCACTGCTACAAAATTAACGCATATAATTGAAGGAACACCGGACGGAAATTATTGAAAGATGTTTGGATTTTTGGTAGGGAAGGAGAAACACGGGTAAAAAATGATTGCTTCTTTTGTAAAAGTAAAAGTTCTTTGTTATTTAGCAGTCATTATGCTTTATTTCTTTGTTGAAAATTGTTAAAACGCGATCGCTCTGCTCATCGACAAACGCAGCGGACGGTCGCTATACACCAGAGCTATGCAGCAAAGCCGAACTACGAACAAGCGACGCTGTTCTCATTTGCCGTGAGATTTCTTTTTTTACTAGTAATAAAGCATATTTCGTGGGATAAAGAATAGCTGAAGTTCTAGGCTAGTGTTTCTACTTGAATTTCTTTCTTAGTCGATTTTTTTTTATCTGCTGTAATTTCGTTGGTATTCGTTCTCAAACGCTGAACGGCAGTGTTCTTCCACCTCATTCACATTGTAAATCGCCAGCATTCTCGGCCCACGTTTACTACAGCGTCATCTGAAAACTCCCGTGGCGTAAGTAAGTTTCCAGAACTAAGTTAGCAGGCTATTACCGAAGGTAATAGGATCGAATGACTATGCACTAATGAAACAAAGCTTAACATCCAACTGAGATAGCTCAACAAGACATTTTGCCAGACACGAGGTCGGACAAGGAAATCTAGATAAAATTGTTAGAGCGTGGTGGCCAGTCTAGACTATTTCCACACCTCCTTCTAAATACCTACGTCGCTTGCGAACGGACCATACAACCGAAGCTAACTCTTTCTCGTTATTAGACACACGCTGGTCCGAGAGAGAGAGTCATCTAGACATTATATTTGTAGTTTTTCGTACTTTCGTTATTGGATCATGGTGAACCAATAGACTTCCGACACCTTTGTAGCAGGTGTCGCTTTAAATCTTCTAAGATTCAGTTTAATCTGGAGCTGACAACAAAGGAGCATCGAAAGTATAGTTTTGGTCTTTTGATGTGCTTCTTTCTGTGCTTCACCCTGGCCTGTGCCTCAAAACAGCGCGGAAATGACAGCATGCGACAAAACAGCAGCGTCATTACAGCATAACGACAACACAGTGTACGACACAACAGCGTGCGACAAAACAGCGCGACGACCTAACAGGTTGACGACAAAATAATTTGGGATAAAACAGCGTGCAACGAAACAGCAAACAGTTGTTGTAAAACGATGACGTTTTGAGAACTGTCAATGCTCTCCTCAGATAAAAGTACAAAGTTCGAGCTCAACAATTTGTACACTCAGTTAAGACCATTTTTTTATGTTCTGATGGGGAGGCAGGGGTGTTTGGGGAAATAAGGAGGCAATAAAACAGGTATTTCTCATTGCAATAAACGTATTGTAACTCCACCACCCTCCTCCGT
>JAHWFP010230867.1:0-15484 GCA_023313725.1 Lithobius niger
GGCATGGAAACAGGAGCTTGGATCTCTTTCGTAGGGATTGGTGGCCCTGAAAAGGACCGTTGGTTAGTGGGTCTTGCTTCCTTCTGGATGGCTTGCTTCCATTTGGATGGCTTGCTTCTGCTTCGTTCTGAGTGCTTAATGGGGGTTTGACCACAGTTCTGGCTGCGACGATTGGTCCCAGCCAGTGTAGTCCTGTTTCTTCCCTTGACATGTCCCTTAAGTAGTGGGAGGTGAAGGTTGATTGATGGCGCCATGATCCTGCTGCCAGGATTTCCTCTATCGGGATGGCTTTGTGGTGAGCCCATGATGTAGATATAGCTCTTACTTTGTGAGCCGTCACTCTCATGCTCTCGTTCGTGGATTGTTTTTCATATGCTGCCTCAATGGTTTTCTTGATCCACCGTGATACCATGGCGGCGTTGGTTTCGCTGGTTTGGGATCAACTGGTTGAAAAAGTTGGTTTCTGCCTCGACGGATGTCCTCGTGGCGTGTTCGGGCTAAGTAGAACCGTAATGCTCTGATTGGACAAAACAGGCGTTTGGGTTCGTTTGCTACTAAGGTGGACAGGGCCGGAAAGGTAATGGTTTCAGAGGTTCAGAAGGATTTTGTGTCTTTGCTCTGAATGTTGACCTTGGGTAAAGTGTGACAGAGGAGAAATTGAGGCTGAAGATGCAGTATGCTGGGTCCTCTGAGAAGGCTTGAATTTCAGAACAACGAAGGCTGGCTGCTAGAGTAACGAAGAAAACAGTTTTGCGAGTCATGAGATGGAGGGAGCTGTCTTGTAGAGGTTCGTAAGGTTCCTCCATTAGGGATTGGAGAACAAGCGATATGTCCCAGTCTGTTATGGTCCTCCTGTTTGTGGGGCTTTCGTTTTCGAATGAGCGTAGAAGGGCTGAAATGCGATAGTTATCAAGTAAGTTGGTGTTGTGAGCGGCTTTGAAGACAGTGTTCAGGGCTGAGCGATAGACCAGGATTGTGGAACCTTTGAGTTTGTCGATGTTGAACAAGTTTGTGAAAATTTTTAGGAGGGTGGGTAGAGGTGGGTTGATTGGATTAGCTTGTTTTGTGATACACCAACGAATCCATTTTGACCAGTGGCTATCGTACATTCGTTTAGTGGAGTCCCTGGTGGCTTTTGAGGCGATGCGTCCGGCCTCTTCTCGATGAATTCCAGCCTTTTTGAGGAGTTTGGCGATAGTAGCCGCCCATGTAGGTTGAGGTTCGCCAGGTTCGGGTTTGGTTTTGTTCCTTTCTGTTGTGACAGGAGATCTGGTTGAAGGGGTAGACTTCTTGGAGTGTCGACTACTAGGTCTAGAAGGAGTGGGAACCGCGCTGCTGATGGCCAAAAGGGCGGCTATGAGTAGGAATAAGCTCTGACTTTCTTGTATTTTTAGAAGAACTTGTGGAAGGAGCTTGAAGGGGGGAAAGAGGTAGGCGTATAGATTGTGCCATGGAAACGTCAGGGCGTCGACTGTTACTGCTGTCTCGTCCGGGATCGGGCTGATGTAGTGGGGAAGTCTGGCATTGTGCTTCGTGGCGAATAGGTCCAGTATTGGAGGGGGGGGGGGGGCAATGGTGAAGAGAGATTCGCAGATGGATTTCTTGCGGCACCATCCGCCCGTTGGAGGCTTCTGGCGTGACAGAGAGTCGGCAATCACATTCCTGATGCCTGGGATGTGGAGATGCAGGAGTGTGATGTTGTGCGGAATGCAGAGGTTGAAAATTTTTGAAGTTACACTGTGCAGGGATCTGGACTTTGTTCCGCCTTCCTTCCTGATGTAGGCCAGTGCCGTCGTGTTGTCGGCCTGGACTTGAATGGTCTTGTTTTGGATCTTTGGGAGGAAGTGTTGTAGGGCGAGTAGAATCACTCGAAGCTCGAGGGTGTTGATGTGGTCCTTGCATGATGGGGGCCAGAGGCCTGAGACTTCCTGAGTTCCTAAATGTGCACCCCAGCCGGTTTTCGATGTGTCGGTGAAGATGAGCAAATCGGGTGAGGGTTCGTGAAGAGGCTGTGTCTTCGTGAGGTTGGTGACGTCCGACCACCAGAGAAGGGAGTCGAGGGGGGAAGTCGGGGCTGAAGGGAATTTGTTTGTCTTGTAGGTCCTGGCTGATAGCCAAATTGTCTATGCGATGGTGATGGAACGGCCTTTCCATCCGACGACCGTAGGGGATGTGGTTCGCCATTGCGACCATTTTCCTGATTAAGGGAGTTCAGTTCCCTGGAGGAGAAACTTGTTTTCGCCCGAAAGAGGCGGATGTGTTGAAGGAGGTCTTCTATTCGTTCTGGGGAGGGTGCGATCGTTGCCGATTGTAGGTCGAAGGAATCTCCGAGGAACGTGAAGGTTTGAGCGGGCAAGAGGTGTGATTTTGCATAGTTTATTCCGAAGCCCAGATGGTTTAGTAGGGAGATGGGCGTGTCTCTGTTGATTTCCAGAGTGTAGGGGTCCGAGTTGTTGAGGGCCGAGTCGTCCAGGTAATCACTGACTTGAATATGGAGTTGGTGTAGGTTTGCCAGTATTGGTTTCAGGATCATCGTGTATATTCTCGGGACTGCGTTTTGACCAAAGGGAAGACAACGGAATTCGTAGACCTTTTGGTTGTATAAGAGGCGAGAGAGATGCGTGATCGCTGGATGGAGCGGAACGTGAAGGTAGGCATCTTCCAGATCGATCGAGATTGTCCAGTCGTTTGGTTTGAATGAAAGACGGATGGACTCTAGCGTTTCCATCTTGAAATGATCGTTTTGGATAAATTTGTTGAGAGGTTTCATGTTGAAAATCAAGCGGAAGCCTCCTTACTTCTTTGGTCGGGTGAAAATGGAGCTGTAAAAGCCCGGTCCTGGCTTGAGGCATTCCCGTATTGCTTCTTTCCGCAGGAGTTCCGTGACTTCGTACGAAAGAGACGGTGTTGACGGAGGGGAGAATTCCAATGGTGGGGATGCTGGGAATGGCACGTTGGATAAGAACGTCGGACGAAAGCCATGTTTTATGATGGAAAGAACTTCCTTGTTTTTCGTTAGTGATTGCCAGGCCGGGAGAAAATGACGGACGCTTGCACCGACTGGAAGGCAGGATGGGCGGGAGGCGTCGCTGTTGGTTCTTCCGAAAGGATCTTCTGCCTCCTGGTGACGAGTGGCGGCTTCGACGGTCAGGAGTTGCGGCTCGCTTTTGTTGGTTGCGTTGGCTGGAATGAGAGCGAGGTTGGTCCATCCGAAAGGGTTGTGAGTTCCTCGGCTGAAAGTGGGAATCGTTTGGACGCGATGACTGCGTGGAGGCCGTAGGTTTGTTCCATTCGTCTGGAAGCGGTCGAGGGCTGTGATGCTCGTTTTTCTGAAATGAACGTTAGCAGAAGACACGTGTTTTTGAGGCTTGGGTTTCTTTGAAACGTCAAGATGTGGGGCGAGCGTCGGAATAAGGCCTCTGAAAAGGGAGTCAGATTCGTGGATGGGCTGGTTACGGAGCCGGTGCTTTGTCGAGACGTTTAAGTTGTTGGCGGACGAAAGAGCAATTTCCCGGAGAAGGAGCGTGCTATTGAAAAGGGCCTTAGTTGCCCAGTTAATGGAGTGATAGGTGGCAAAACTTGCTTTTTTTTTGGAAGAGTTGCATGATGAGGGACGAAAGATTGCGTATCTTTTCGGGGCTTGCGTCCGCAGATAATTTTTCGCAGAGGGCGTTGACCGCAGTGTTGAGGACGTCTGCTTGTGAAGCGGCCCATAAGCTCAGGCGAAGACACTTGCTGTTATCGTAGAGGACGAAAGTTGGGATGTTAGCTTTCTTGGGGATTGTAAGAGCTGTGCCGAAATCCATCTTCACCTCGCTGCCTACAAATTCGCATTCCGGGTAGGTAGCAAATTTGTTCGGGTTGGCGGCCCCATCACCTAACGGGAGAAAGAAGCTGTTTTCGCGGCCTGGGTGAGGTGGTGGGGGTTCTGGGTCGAGGACGAGAGGATCGCCCTCGCCAAGCAGGGAACCTTCATTCCGTAAGAGACAAGTCAGCAGCGTGGTGTATTGGCCGAGAAGGTTCTGTGGTTTGCAGTCTTTGTCCCTAAGGGCAAACCCAAATCCCAGGACCGGTAGGGATGCCAGGGGGGGGGGGGCCGGGGGGCAAGGTGACTCTCGGACGAGAGGGCGAAGCAGACTTTCGTTTCTTCTGAGTGGTTGAAGGAGAAGTAGAGCCACGTTTACGTGAGTCGTGGCTGGAGATTGAAGCAACCCAGTCTTGCGTGCGTGCGTGACGAACCGAGGACGTGCAGGAGGGAGGAGGCATGGAGTTGTTTTGCATGTTGCGTAAGGTGTCGTGGACGATGTCCCGGACTTCGCTGCGGGAGACACTCCGACCTTTGCGGGAAGAATTGTACGATAAATCCAATGGAGAATTGAGGGCGGGCGACCGGGAAGTCGCCGTTGCGCGTAGGAGAAACTTCTTGGTGTCGCGATAGACGTTTTTCGCTCGTTGAAATTCAGCTTGCAGAGATGACAGGTCGACAGGTTCGGCAGGTGGGGTACATTCACCCGGTTGCAAGGGAGAGTCCGAGAGGACATGAAAACTTGCAGGCGGAACTTCAGTGAAGGAGACGGCAGGGATCGGATCGACGGCAGCAAGGTCGAGGGCAGAGATCCAACGATTGCCGAGGGCAAAAGCAGATGCTTGCGGACAAAGGAGAGCACAAGAGGGAGCAGCTGGAGAAGCAGGAACTTTGGAAGCGGCGGCCATCATCGGGTAGAATCCAGATTCGGTGTGAAAGTGGGGAACTTCGGCGCGAGGTGGCGTAGAGACACCTCTGGAGGAAAATGAATGCCGATAGCGGGCACGCTGTCGCTTTTATAAGGGAGGACTGCCTCGCACATGCGTGGTAGAGGTATGCAAGCAGGTGGCTGAGCACCAGAAGAAACCTCCAGGGGAACGACACATTCGAGGAATGTAATGCTAAAATTATCAGGTTAAGATGTTTTGGCAACAAAGAAGCTATACTTGCAGTATTGACACTAATCAGTACCTTCCTAAACGATCGATCAGAGAGAACAGAACGCACCACTGTTAGAGACAGTTTAACTCCAAACTTGATGTCGCGCGTGCTCAGTAACGTTGCTTTAGCCATTCAGTACCTTCCGTAACTGCACTCACCACTCAACAAAAGCAAGAAGCTCAACAGAGCACTCGTTACGTCATACCTTTAACGTGACCAGGCGTGGCTAATTGATTGGACCAGGCTAGGCTAATAGACTTAACAAGGCGCGAGCAATGCCAAATTACAAACCATCTGGGGGAGGTGGTTGCGGGTGATTGCTAGTGTTGGATCTTTTGAGCATGCATGAGGGCCCGGAAACAGATTCATTGCTGACGATGGTTGACGTAAGCAAGCCATATCAACACAGCTATAGTAGGGAATGAGCTGAACTGTCACCAGCAGTGGTGCGTTTGGTTCGTTCTGTTCGGTACTTTAGGAAGGTACTGAATAGCTGAAGTGCAAAAGTTCATCTTCGTAGGCCTTCTCAATTTTCCGCTAGCCATGAGCAATGAGTCTATGGGATTTATCATGGGGCCAGCGTTACTAGCTAGTTACTCGATAGCTAGCCAGTAACATAAAAACAACGTTATTGACACATCTTTCTCTCCAAGAATGGTGAACACTCAGCTTTTAACTTTCATTTCTTCTTTGTCCTTGCACCTTCCCCTTACATTTACCACAATTTGAAAGATTTCTATCGCATTGGGATTTATCCTCAACATGCCAAAATATGCTTTTAGTTTCTTATAGTTAACAGACACATGTCTGATAGTGAGGCCGCTGATTTTTTTATTTGATTTTTATTGAGCCAAAAAGCCTGCAAGCTACACGCTCATTGCTACACTACTTATAACTAACTTACGCTAACCGTACTACACACAGCTGTACCATGGAACACAGCAAAACACCAGAGCACCAGAACACCATTGCCCACCAAACTACCACTGCAAAACCCCAACTCACGAACGAGCGAAGAACAAGGGTCCAAGACCAGTCACTCCTCAAAACGCCGAGTAGCCCGACAGAAACCAAGAACCCAACCCACAGATGGTGACCCGAAACCGTATGGGGTGGGAGCCCCAAAACCTCACTCAATGGGTCCGCCCCACCACTCAGCACAAAACGACGGTATGCAGCCCAGCGGGGACACTCAAGCAGGAAATGACGGTCTGTCTCATCCCCATTTCCACACACACAATTAGGCGTACGTGCCCAACCCAGACGCAAGAGATGTGCTCGGAGTTGAACATGTCCAGTCCGCAGGCGTGACACCAAACCTGCATCACCGCGGGAGAGGCCGTCCAGAAGTCGTGGGCAAGAAGTTGAAGGGTGAAGAGCGAACAGCCGGCGACCAGTCACACCAGTGGACCAGGCCTATGCCCACTCCTCCTGAAACACCCTTCTCACCACTGGACGGAGGTCACGCGGACCCAGCAAAATACAAATCAGGCTACCACCACCAGCGGCCCCACGCCGAGCCAAGCTATCTGCCAGCTCGTTGCCGAACTCCCCAGAATGGCCCTTAACCCAGCCAATAGTCACTGTCACCCCCTGCCTGCCCAAAGCAAATAATTTCCACCCGATCTCCAGAGCCACTGGATGGGCCACATCCAGCATACGGATGCACCGCCGGAGAAACCCAAGCCCCGCCAACGAGTCAGTCATGACACAAAACTCCAATACCCAAGATCAGCACCAATATCAAGGGCCGCCTTTTTATCATTAACAATCAATTTTTTAACAATCGGATGTCTGCAATGGGATGATCTACTGTTGCTTGGCGGCGGCACACTAGCGAGTGTCTAGATATCCACCCAAAATCAAAACTGGTATAAGAGAAGCTGCCAAGTTTCAAAAAAGGGTCGGCCTTTCAAAGTAGTGATACCATTAAACCAGGGAAAGGCCGCCAAGGTTAATCCTGTTAGCCAATCATACCTACTAATAGTTCGAAACTTAAATAAAAACTAGAACATTGCTACAGGCGGTAGCAATCTTCAAGTTTTCATTTAACTCCGAAAGTATTATTAGGTGCGATTGGCTAACAGGATTAACCTTGGCGGCCTTTCCCTGGTTGAATGATATCACTACTTTGAAAGGCCGACCCTTTTTTGAAACTTGGCAGCTTCTGTTATACCAGTTTTGGTTTTGGGTGGATATCACAGTTTTCATAGGACTGTGAACGAACAAAGGATCAGACGGTTTAATCGTCTCCTCTACCTTTTCTGTCTGGAGGAATTTTATGTCTATAAATTTGCTCATTCATAATTTTCACATTTGTCATGGCCCAATTAGCCGTTACGTCAGCGAAATTGACACGGTTTGACGCTGATTTTCATTCGCTTCGTTCACTCAATCAGCACATCCCTCCTCGCTTGGCCCTACCTCGGTTAACGTTAATCATTCAATCACTTAGTTACCATGATGTTCACGAACACATAATTGTCCCTTTTATCGTCGTGGGGCAGATAATTTAGTTTGGATTCGTGTACCGTAACAAAAAACCAACCAAACCTTTGCAATACAAGATACACGTTGACTGCCACTTGCAGCGACTTCTCATGACGCCGGACTCCACACAAAAACGGCAGAGAGTAATCCTGGGTCGACCGAACAAATGTTCGATATGCCGCCAGAAGCGCACCTCTCATGATTCCCTGGTCTGCTGTCGGAGAATCGTCGTTCTCGCTAGGATCTGCTGCCCCACTCTACTAACTTGCAGATCCCACGTGAGCTTGGAATCCATGACCACTTCCTGATATTTCACACTCCCCTTTGGGCTAACCACCTGTCCACCAACAACAAGACTCACGGCTTACTGCCAGACAGTCTCAGACCTAGAGAACACAACCATCTTTATTTTGGCCGGTGCCAGTAGGAGCCCACACTCCTGCAGGAGAGAGCCAACCCTATCCAAAACCCTCTACGCTTCACACGACTACACCACCAAATTTTGGACAACAAACCAGTTGGCAACATCGTCGGCATAACAGATGATGTTTGCGTCCGCGCCGATTTCCACAAGGACGTCATTGATGGCAACAGCAAATAACGCGGGGCTGAGGGAGGCCTCGGCACGTCGAATCTGTAGCGGACCAATGCTCTCCGACCCGTGTCGCAAACGCACGCTCTCCCAGAAGCGCAACAATCAATTTAACCAGATGCTCACTAACTCCCATTTTATGCAGGGAAGCCTCCACCCAGCGAATAGAGACAGTATCGTAGGCCACCTTAAAATCTAAGAAGACGGCCAGCACGATATCCCCGCGCATCCATGCCTCTCTAATGCTGGAGAGCAAAAAGAGAACGGCATCCTGGGCACTCCTGTCCATTCTATAACCAAACTGCACTCCTGCTAGGCATTCATGGTACTCCAAGTGCCACTCAAGGCGCTTCACGATCATACGCTCGAACACCTTCCAGACACAGGACAGCAACGTAATAGGCCTATAATTCGCCCATTCAAACCGATTACTGCTCTGCTTATGCACAGGCACAAGTACAGGCCAAGCACAAGCTACACTTGCTGGACGCCGACCGTAGCGTAGCTTGCATCCAAGGCAGATCGCCAACCCGCGACATTGTGGAGCTGGACACAGGTAGCGGAGCTGACCCACATGACAGTGAGTACACACTTGCAAACCTGACATTAAAGGCCTCACCCATCTCCTCGCCACGCAGGACCTCTCTATTCGGACTTGTCGGACCATAGACCCACGAAATTTACGTCTTGGCGGCGCCCAGTTTCTCACAGATTCTATCCCTGAACAATGCTTTTTCACTCCTAATCAGATACTTACTTTCCTCCACAATCCCTTTATATTCCCACCATCTTGCCTCGTTCGGGAACCGCTTCCACCTACGGTAGGCCCTCCGTCGGTCACGCACTGCGACACTGCAGCGATGCGACCACCACTCAGGTCTACCAGCCCAGCACGGACGCGCAGGACCCCTGAGTCGCAGCCGAGAGAGCTGCCCCACCCAATGTGCAAAAATTCTGTCACCAACAATTGGCTGTCTGCACCACCTAGGTTTCACGGAGGCAGATGCTGGGACAGAGAAATCGTGTGACCGCAGGATCACCGGGAGATAATCACTGCCCCGTTGATCATCTGACACATGACCACAAAACTGATCAGTAATACTTGGAGAACACAGAAAAAATCTAGCACTGACTCCTGGATTCTACCATGCTGCCAGTGCACAAAGGTTGGCGAACCATCATGATCAATCCGTAGGCCAGTAGCGTGAACGGCCTCAGCAAGCCTGCGCCCCTTGGTATCTACGTGCAATGAACCCCAGTCATAGTAGTGACCATTAAAGTCACCACCAATAATTACTGGAGCCGGAAACTGGTTTAGCTACGCAGTGCATTCAACAGTGGTTGGACGCCCCGTCGCGTGGAGGAACACCACAGGCACCCAGCCCGTACCCATCCACACCTTCACAGCTACAGCGTGTACCCCAGCAACCTCAAAGCTAACATCCATGTGCAAATACGGGACCGCCCACTTAATGAGAACACCAACCCTGCCGCCGGAATGTACAAAATCGGTCCCCCGCGAAGTACCTCCTGCACCCCTAATATGCTAGCATGCTGCAGCAACTGCTCCAGTTCCTCCAACTTCCCCGACAATCCCCACAAATTCCACGTGATTAGGTTATATTGATCGAATGGGGTAATTAGGTTAGACTAGGGCCCCTTATCCCACCGGGCCCCCACCATCACCAACTCAAGAGACGCCAGCACTACGACCACTGCTAAGACTCAGCGTGAGCCCATCTCCTGCCTCGCTATCATCCTGTGAAACCTTGCTGGAGATCCAAATTGTGCTCTCCCGCAGCAACATTTGCAGCCACCACGCCGTTTTCCACCACTACCTCGCCGAGCATTGAGACCTCGTCAGAGCCAGACACAACTTCTTGAACTTTGGCAACATCACCAACGAGCTCCTCCGCCATCTCACACTCCGAACTCGGTTGCGTTGTCACGGCCACCTGTGATGCCAGGCGGCCCTCGGCAACCGTTGGTGGCCGGTAGTTCTTCCTCTTATGGCCGCCCCTCTTCTGCTTTGCCGGTGGGGTGATCCATGGCCCATCGCTCTCCTGGATGTCGTGGTTGCATGGTGGACCACGTTGTGCACGAAATCCATCTCCGGAAGAAGTTTTGTCTAAGGTCTTGGAGCCTCCCGGGTGCACATCATTCGACACTACCAAACACGGGGCACTGGTGCTGAGGGTGCTGTGCTCCAGGCTCGCATTACGCAGCTGCAAAGGGCGGTCTTGTGGATACCGTAGGGTCTGCACCTGAGGTACCAGCGGCACCTCATGTGCCCTCAAATCAGCCAATCGCTTCGCTTCTTGCAGATGCGGGCAGAGTTGGAGCGGGTCGCGCCAGACACCGCAGGCTTGACATGCGATGGCTATGCACGCGCACCGAAAGTGCCCACAGGCCGAACAACGGAGGCACTTTGGGTCCCGATGACCTACTATAACTAAAGTCTGTATACGCTTGATTACAGCAACGTGGGGCAAGTCGTCAATTGAAATGCCTTCTCTGAGGCGCAGGGTCACCTGGCGCACTCCAGTTTCACATATGGGCTTGCCTCTAACATATAGTTTCTCAAAGGAATGCCGCCCCAGTACTGCTATTTTGCCGAAGCCCACAGATATCTCCTGGGGTGTGATGCCCACCAGCAACCAGTGCAGGCCTGCACAGTCTGCTCATGCAGATCGTATAGTTCGGCCTGATGGCCATTAATCACTATTTCCGCTTTCAACAATTTCAGCTTCGCTGCACGCGTGCTCAGCACGACTTCAAATGTGTGTGCCGCCCGTAGGGTATTCACATGAGTTATCTCTCCAACTCCGACAATATGTTCCACTGCAAAGTATATTTGAGTTGGTGGGTAAGGCTTTCCACCTGGGTGACAAATTATTACCACTGACCTTGGCATCCGGACATTAGAGAGATCTCCCCCCCCCCATAAAGTTTCTTAAGCCTTTGGAGACTCTTCTGCTTCTTCCGCTGTTCCACAGTGCCCTCTGCAACTTCTGAATCTGCCTCACTGTCACTCCAATTACCTCCACCGGCTGCTTCGCACCTACTAATAGTTCGAATAGTACCAAGTTAATCGCACCTACTAATAGTTCGAAGGTTAAATGAAAACTAGAAGATTGCTACTAGCGGTAGCAATCTTCAAGTTTTCATTTAACATCCAAAATATTATTCGGTGCGATTAACTTGGCTAATAGGATTAACCTTGGCGGCCTCTTCCTGGTTGAATGATATCACTACTTTGAAAGGCCTACCCTTTTTGTAAACTTTGTGGCTTCTCTTACCAGTTTTGGTTTTGGGTGGACTTTCATAGGCCTGTGAATGTACAAAAAATTGCACGGTGTAATTGTCACCCCTGCCTTTTTTGTCTGGAGGTATTTTATTGTATGAATGTTCTCATTCATAATTTTCACATTTGCTATTGTCATTCCAAATAAATTAATAAGCGTAACAGCATGGAAACTGCAAGGACATAATCAATTCCTATGGAATAAAAGATACCCTGTGTCTTATTGAACCAGTAATGAGAAATTTATTCGGGTCGTGGGGCAGATAATTCATTTTGAATTTGCGTACCGTAAAAAAGAAACGATTTGGATTTGGTGGGGAAAAAAACGACCAAACCTTTGCAATAAAAGATACTCCGTCTCTTAGTGAACCATTCTGCATTCTGCATTTTTTAATTGAGGCCCCAGCCTTATGCCATGCGCCCCAAAGCTACCACCTATTTGCAACAACAATGAATTCTGACAATTAGGTGCTGAAACGATAAGCGTGTAACACTTAAGCATGTTATAATCTACTGTTGGATGACAATACAAATAATGGTTACAACAATAATTTTGCACTTACGAGCCACTTCAGGACCACGTGCTTCTAGCTGCAACCCCCATTTTAGAAAAAGGCACTTCCCCATATGACGCTTTACTTGTCTGCCGAAATTTAGATCTGGCAACTTTCCCTAATCAGCTGTAGGCGTGTCGTTATACCCTATGAGAATTAACATGGGAGCCTGCGGACCAGTTACTAGTTACTAGTTACTAGTTCCTAGTCACTAGTTAGTAGTTACTAGTCACCAGTAACACAAATCAACGTTATTGAGGACAGTTTCTCTCCATCAAGGACACGTTCCCACATTTTCGTGTTGAGTTTTTCTTTGTTACTGGACCCTAGACACCTGATTCAAACAATTTGCAAAGATTTCTACCGCATGGGGAATTTACACCAGTATGCTGAAATCACGTATAAGTTGGTTTCAGTTAAAAGACACAGTCTGCTAGTGAGCCGCCATCTGACAACAATTACACTCTAACAATTAAGCTCCAACAACAATAAAACGTCTACTTGGCGGCGACACACTAGCGTGTGTCTAGATTCAACGTTATTGACGACAGTTTTTCTCCATGAAGGACTCGTTCCCACATTTTCGTGTTGACGTTTTCTTCGTTACTGGACCCAAGACACCTGATTCAAACAATTTGCAAAGATTTCTACCGCATGGGGAATTTACACCAGTATGCTGAAATTAGGTATAAGTTGGTTTCAGTTAAAAGACACAGTCTGCTAGTGCGGCCGCCTTTTTTTTTCTCAACAATCATTTTTTTACAATCGAATGTTTACAATCGGAGATCTACTGTTACTTGGCGGCGACACACTAGCGTGTGTCTAGATAAGTAGTATAGCAATGAGCGTGTAACTTGTAGGCTGTTTGGCTCAATAAAATCAAATCAAAAGCGGCATTATGCCACTGCTTTGAATTAACATCAAATCGAATCAGCGGCCTCACTAGTCTGTTAACTGTCAGCAACTAAAAGCATATTTTGTAAGGCAAGGCTACGCCGATTTCGATTACAGTTTCAGACTGCCTCACGTAATTCCTTACCGACATTTGCAATATCGGTAGGAATCGGGGACGGTATATAATATCGATATAGATCGGTAATAAACCAAACTGAAGACATTTTCACTTTTCGTCGACCGATTTTGACATTTGAATACATAATTTTCAAAGTTTTTTCACCAGCTTTCCAATGGACCAAACCCCAAGCAGCTGTCTCTTAGTGTTTAGAAATTGCAAGGCAAATTTTTAAATTTTATTGGGGGATTTGGTATCGGTCATCGGGTCGTCAGTTTCGTTTAATGATCGGCTCGGGTACAAAAAGGTGATCGGCCCAGCCTCCATATTTTTGTCATGTTGAGGTTAAATTCCAATGCGTCCGTAATTCAAATTGTGAAAAATGTAAGGGAGAGAACCAGGATTAAAGAAAACTAAAAGTTAAAGGACGAGTATCCACCATTCACAGAGAGAACGAGGCATCAATAACGTTTTCATGATACTCTCCAGCTAAGTAGCTCTACCTTGGTCTCGCCTTCCCTGACCGAATGATGTCACTACTTTCAAAGGCCAACCCTTTTTGGCTAAACAGCCGAACAGCAAAGAAAGCGGAGCCCGCTCCATTATGTCGACAGTGGAAGTGACGAAGGCCCTAGTTTTTATTTATGATACATTCGTATTGCCGCATTCCTTTAGCAGAAAATGGCAACTCATGGTATAAACGACAGACTAGCAAATAGCTTTCGACGAGCGAGAAAGTCTTGTTGTATAAATGCGCCCTTAGTACGGCCAGCAACGAAATTGTGTCATGGGAGGTGGAGAAATGCCCTTATTACTGTTAACACGTGTTTTTTTTTTTACCTCATTGAAAATAAAATTTTTAAAGTTGCGTAAGTGTACTTAACGTACCAAATTACATTGAACGGTTTTATGATGCACGAACTGGCGCAGAGAGAAAATTAATGCGTATTAAACGCGGAAATTCTGCAATATTTATGTGTCAAGGTGAAAAGCGTAACCTGTTCTGTTTATGGCAGGAAATAGGAGCAGCTAGGAGCTCTATTTTCCGTTTACGCAATTTATCCATACAGCACAAAACTCATGTTAAAGGGCAAATACATCCATTTGGACATGCATGCTTTACTTTTGGATCATTTACACAATAACTAAACCCAAGAACTGCGGTAAGAATACGTTACGTACGTCCGATACAACAATTTAATTATTGCATCACCAAAACACGATATGGAGACCGCCATTGTTTTGCTGGAACACGCAGAAATTAATGCCGACTGATGTCACTCTTCGATTTGGACTCGCAGCCGATTGAGATAGTTCTATTGGCTGTGAGAGCTCGAGCGCGTGACGGCCTTAGCTGGCCACTACAACTGTCGGCCAGCTAATGCTGTCAGACGCTTGAGCTTTCACAGCCAACAGAGCTATCTCAATCGGCTGCGAGTCAAAATCGAAAAGTGACATCTGTCGGTATTAATTTCTGCGCGTTCCAGCAAAACAATGGTGGCCTCCGTATAGTGTTTTGGTGATGCAATAATTAAATTGTTGTATCGGACGTACGTAACGTATTCTTACCGCAGTTGTTGTGTTTAGTTATTGTGTAAGTGATCCAAAAGTAAAGCATGCATGTCAAAATGGATGTAATTGCCCTTTAAGTGCAGGTGAGGGCCCCTTGCCCGTAACTCGTGTTTACCGCTAAATCAGCCCCCACTCCATTGCCGATTCATCCACCCAACGGTGAACGGGTCAAGCCCCAGAGACTCGACCTGCTCATTAATCCTCATGCACCACGTGACAGTGCATTGCAAGAACATTGTTGCTTTCGAGGGATCCGACAAGTCTGTAAATCATGACACGTATGATTTACGGTGGGGGGGGAGAGGGGGTAAATCATTGGTAAATCAATAAATCAGAAGCAAATCAGTAAATCAAGGGTAAATCACTAGTAAATCAGTAAATCAAGGGGAAATCACTGTAAATCGTGCAAATCAGTAAATCATTGTAAATCAATAAATCAGAAGCAAATCAGTAAATCACTGTAAATCGTGTAAATCAGTAAATCATCCTAAATCAGGAAATGATTGTAAATCAGTAAATCAATATAAATCAGTAAATCACTGTAAGTCAAAAATAAATCAGTCAATCAAAGGTAAATCAGTAAATCAATAAATCAAAGTATGCCGGTAAATTAGTAAATCAAGCACACTAGTCAAGCCTTTGTCGGACCCCTCGGTTGCTTTGCTTTTTTACAGCAATCCCGGTCAAATGCACTAGCGAAATCGTGGCTAAATCAACTCAAAATAGATAACGTCACATGTCTGCTATTATAGTGCTCTCTGAGTGACAACTAATCGATCCACGAACAGTTTTAATCAGACACCATGTTTTAAGGCAAGCAGCCTTTGCATTCCAGCGCAGAATGGCTGGGGGGGGGGGGGGGGAGGTTGCGGTGGAGAGCGTGTGGAGGTGGCTGTTTGTTAGAACGGCGTATGTTAAGCCGGGGTCAGCTAGTAATAATAATTACAAACAAAAATGTGAAGTGTGCCGTAAAAAAGGGGGTTATATGATTGAA
>JAHWFP010230868.1:0-40296 GCA_023313725.1 Lithobius niger
TCGAGTCCCAGTCGGGGCAGTAGTCTTTTCTTTCTTTCTCAGACCAGCGTATTGTGTATCCTCACAAGGCCAGTCTTTAATGCAGACTGCTTGCTTCATTTACCCTTTACCTTGTGATTTCTTTCTTTATGAAATTTTTAAATTCCAAACATCTTTTGTCGTTTAACCACTTCCTTTAAAATTTTGGGCGGGCGTAATTGACCTTTTATCGGCCCTGCCATGCCCTGTCGTTATTGAGGACCGAATTATTTTGTGTTTGAAGGGTTATGGCTTTAAAACTTTTCACTCCTGACGGTGACGATAAAACCACAAAGACATCAGATGTGACATTATTTAATTTTCAACAAATGCTAAAAATCTTTGGCTTGTTCACCTAAACAAACAACGCACTGATGAGAACAATGAATAATTGAAGCTGCTAAAGCTACCAAAGCCACTAAATACTTACAATACATGATTATAAACACATTAAAAAAAAAAACCCGGCTGGGTGGGCACATCACCCACGAGCCGCCATGTTGGATGTTGACAATTTTACCACTGATCTCATTGAATGTTCACTGGCAGGTTTTGTATAGAATTCATGCCATTTTTCCATATTACTAAAATTCTTAATTGTGTTCATAAACCTTTTCTGGTTTACTGTAATAGTGTATGCTTCTCATTGAAGTCGAATTTTATCTATTGGATCCCTGTAAACAACTGTAGTACCACTAACATCCAGTATGTGGTTTGTGTATGTTTAGTAACTGCGTATATGATGTGTTGTGTTTTGCTATAGTCCCCCGTGATCCAATTTTCTCACTCCTAAAATTTTTAGCATTTGTCGAAAATTAAATCGTGCCCCATTTGATGTCTTTGTTGTTTTTATCGTCACCGTCAGGAGTGAAAAGTTTTGAAGCTGTCGTGATTGGTTTGCGCGACGAAATGAATTATTTATTTATTTATAACCTACTACGCACACGTATTTTTTTTTCAATTACTGCATGTATACATTTTTTAATTATGTATTTAGGTATTTATTTATCTTTAATGAGACTAGCCTAGTTCCAGTTTGAAGGTATAGCATCATCCCTTTAAAAACCACTCTTTTGCATTCTATTCTCCGTGGCAGTCGATGAAAAATTGCATTAATTTCATGTATTGATTGCAATTTTTGACCTTGGTTGTTCCCCTCCGCGAAAACCATTCTACCTGTCAACTTGTTAAGACTCACCTTTAGGAGCTACAGCATTCCTCCAATGCAGCATTAAGCTGTAAATTCTAATTAGGGTTTGACTCGCTACTTCCAATAAATTCTTATTTCGCGTGAATAAAACTGCATTAATTGGAGCGAATTTCCAGCATTATCAAGACGGACGGCAATCCAATATACACGAAGCAGAAGTTAACAACGTTCCTTTTGTTTTATCTCGTCTGGAAAGATAAAAGGAGCTATAGGGAGATGGAGACATAATTATGAAAACTGCGAAAGCAGCTGAAGGTGAGTGACCCAAACCAACAACAGAAACGAAAACAACATCATAAAATAAATTACGTTTCAGCACTGGGGTGTATGTAGGTTTCAAGAGCAAACTGCCTTGATCATTTCGCTGGTAGAACTGTAAAGTTTAGTAATTCTATCGTAAAATCACAGATTTTCCCGACTAAAACTGTCCCGGTGTGAGAACATTGCTACCATTGAACTTGTTGTACTGGTTTCAGAAAATTGTCGTAGTCTTATTAAAAATGTTGTGAAAACTGCAAAAGCAGCTGAAGGTGAGTGACCCAAACCAACAACAGAAACGAAAACAACATCATAAAATAAATTACGTTTCAGCACTGGGGTGTGTACGTTTCAAGAGCAAACTGCCTTGTTCATTTCGCTGGTAGAACTGTAAAGTTTAGTAATTGTATCGTAAAATCACGCATTTTCCAGACTAAAACTGTCCCGGTGCGAGAACATTGCTACCCTTGTACTTGTTATACTGGTTTGAGAAAATTGTCGCAGTGTGATTACAAATTTTACACAAAGATATTACAGTTAAGTTTTACCAAAGTGCTTAAAGGTATACATTCCTCCCGGTTGGCTTTCCTGTATGCCTCGCTTTGCAGTATTAAAGACGGAAAGCCAAAGGCTCAACAAGAGTTAAATAAATACAGATGCAAACGTATTTACGTTGCCTTTTGGGCTTTTATGTCAGACTGCCTGAGCAGGGAATCGAATCAACTACCTTTGAAACAAAAGGCCGAGGTCCTACCGCTGAGCCACACTGACATGGCCGTGTCAGTATGGCTCAGCGGTAGGACCTCGGCCTTTAGTTTCAATTGTCATTGGTTCGATTTCTTGCTCAGGCAGCCTGACATAAGTCCAAAAGGCATTGTAAATAGGTTTGCATCTGTATTTATTTGCAACATTTGTTCAGAAGTGAGTGAATATTGCAAGGACATTCATTTTCTTATTTTTCCAGTCGCAATGAATGGGATTTCTAAATTTACTCTAACCTATGTAAATGTAGCAAAAGCTATTTCGAGCAGGGTGCTGGAAAGTATTGAGAAGGTATGCAAAGAATGTCAGCCTCTTTAACTCAGAGGTATTCACCATTACTGGAGTTTGCAACAATCAATTGGTTTGCCAAAAACAATGCTAATCCGAAAACCAATCTCTCATTTTTGGTACCACTAAAGGTTGAAAATAATTATGAGCTCATCGATATAAAACTAAACTTGGTAACTTTTCACCTTCACTGCAGTATTAATTCAAAAGTTGCAGCTTGTACTGCAAATCTGATGGCGTGCATTTGTGAAAATTGTAAATTGGCATTGTAAACAAGGCACACAATTGGCATTTACAACGGTCCTTCCTGAAGAGATTGTAATTGCCAGATGTCATTATCTTCGCACGCATTTAAAAAGAAATGTTATTTTGAAAGCGCATTTATCACAGCAACTATGAAACGTTAATTTCGATATAGCGTTTAAGCAATAATATCCGGACGTCATACTCGTGTTAGTGAATTTGGAGTGTTCATTTGAATTCGTGTTTTGTTGCTTGAAGTGAAGCATGAAGCATGAAGTGAACTGGTTTCATAATTATCTTTATTATAATATCGGAGGTCGGCTAAAAGGAAATCCTAAAAGAAACCCTAAAGGAAAACCACTTCTCCCCTCCTCGCGCCCGTGTTGAAAATGCACTCTCCCACTCTACCTGCAGCCAAAAAGGAGCCAGGCATGAGAGGTCGATCAATCTGACTAGTCATCGGAAAAATGTCCCGGGAAATGTGTCCCGGGAAACGTGACCGGCCCCGTGCATAGCACGGGCTTCCTCTATAGTTAAAAATAAAGCAACAGCTAGGATAGACCTCTATTTTTACAGCTATGTTTTGTGAGATTAGCTTCCATTCATCGATTCTTTCTCTCTTGCCCACTCCTTTCCCCCTCTGACCCCTTCCACTTTCCCCAAAACAACATTTGGCCAATTTTCCTGCTTTTCGTTTTTTTTATTTTCTGGTGCAACCAATCTCATCGTACTGGATATTTGCTTTGCTTCTTTGAATTTAGCCGAACGATAGCCATTAGCCAGCTGGATTTACAGGGTGTAATAGAAATGTACGTCACAAATGAAGGGGCATGTTCTACATAACAAACTGATGAAACAATTCCATATGAACTCACAGGGTGTCCCAGAATGTATTCCGGTATTTCATTGTTTAATAAAACGGGAACCACAAATGATATCGACAAACGGTTTTCTTTTTAACTGAAAGCCTAACTCAAGTTCAAGTTCAAGTGAAAGTCTAGCCCAAGTTTAATACGCCTCCACGTGAACACCCTGTGTTGCACGTGTAGGGTATGTAAATGGTATACGATTTTCTGCCACAGATTTTCTAACATATGGACGTTTTCGCACTGCCAGTTTTCTTGAACTGTTGCATCAACCTAGTAATCGCTTTGTTTTAGGTGCCTTACATCCAGGATATTCCCTACGATACCGCCTTTGAGCTACGATGACTGAGTTTAACTCTGTTAGCCAGAAAACGTACATAGCATTTTGCTAAACAGTCACCATTTTCATAGAAAATCTGCCGTGTGTGCACCCTGCATATGGTACACAGCGCAGCACATGAGGATGCTCTGGCCATTGCAAAAACTTGTTGAGTTGGGCTTTAAGTTAAAAAAAAAAAAAACCGTTTGTTGGTATCATTTGTGGTTCCCGTTTTATTGAACAATAAAAAATACCGGAGGGGGGGATTGAGGCTTAATGGCGCGTCGACAACTTGGTCATTAGCGCCAACCTCAGTCACGGTGCAGTGGTCCGGGTTGCCACTGCACCACACATTACAGAGATGTTATTCAAACCCCTAATCTAAATCTTGTCATACATCTGTACCTCCTGCAAAAATTGAAAAACGCCGGACAGGAGGACAGACTTATCGCCCAACTGACGCGCAATGTCATGCGGAAGATGGAAACGACGACGAAAACCATCAAGATGGATAGCAACAAGCTACAAGGAAGTACCGGACCGTAAGTGTCCGTAAAAATACCGGACTACATTCTGGGACACCCTGTACAGTATATCCGGAAATGCGTCCTTTTCGAGAAATGTTTCCTTTCAGAGATACATGTGCACATCCAAGATCCAGGACGAAAGCGGCGCCGGCTAATGCCTGACATGTGAATGTTCCGGCTACCCTACCAGTTTCAAGCAGTTGAAACTTAGTTTCAGTCGGGTCAATTACTATTGATAGGGAGCAGAGAATGGTCCGTCCCACCTCTTCAGTAGCGCAGTAGCGCTGGGGAACCTCAACAAGAGACAACCACAATAAAACGTAAATTTTGTTATTTGAGTCTTCGCCGCTTTCGCCCTGGATCTTGGTTGTGCACATGTATCTTTGAAAGGAAAAATTTCCCGAAAAAGGACGCATTCCCAGATATATGTTCATATGGAATTTTTTCACCAGTTTGTTATGTAGAACATGCCCCTTCATTTGTGACATACATTTCTGTTACACCGTGTACAGCTGGACGGTAATACCAGAAAATGTGTATCCAGCCGCAATTAAGCCGAAATTTTACTAAGTTGTCAGAAAATGACAAAATAAAGCGACTGATGGGGTACAATGTTCGCCAAGTGCATTTTGTCATTTTGTGATGCTGTTCTTTTCTTTCCTGGTCAAAGTTCGCGTGCTGCTTCTCAGAAAACGAACCAAGGCGGGTCGCACTGCCCATCGTCTTTGTCATCGTCTCGTTGTGCATCTTCTCACGTTTCAGCGCACCCGAATTGCAAAACTCCACCTCTTCGGGTTGCGAAAACATGAATTATGTTGAAACGACGCGATTTAATAAGCTGGCTATCAGTTACAGAGGGACGGTTGGCACTCCCCAAACAAATTCGGGCAAGGTGCACCAAATGGGGAAAAATCCCGGCAATCCATCCACGTGGCGGTGCAGTTATGCAACCGATTCTAATTTGGTAGAAGATGTATGCTAATCTGAAATTTAAAGATAACACCGATTTTGGCACTGTTCGAGTCGTAATTTAATAGTCAAGAATGTGATTTCCAAAGCAACCAGGAAATTATTGTTTCATCAGCAGACATTTTTTATTTCGTTGGCGTTGACATGCTATGGCCAAATGCTGCCAGGGCGCGTTTATGCAACGACTCGCCTTTGCGTTCCCGCTGCTTGAAGCTAGAAACCATCTGAAATTCAAACATGGCGGCGGTTTTAGCTCTGCCGAATCGTAACGAAAACAATTAATGATATGAGTTTAGATGCGACTGTAAAATTGCTTCAACAGAAGGGATTATTTAACATATTGGCACGGATTATGAGACTGTAGGCATTTACTTAAACCATGGCGGATTTGGCTAATCCCGGTAGCATTATTACCATGACCAAGATACCTTTCCCATCGCGATTAGATTCTATTGTGTGCGCGGTGTATCTTGAGTCCTGCATGTATTTTATGAGCGGCTACGTCTTCCTGGGTGGGGTGGCTTTAAATCGATGGCCGCCATTGTTTTTGTAACCATCTTGGATATCAACAAGGCACTCTGCTACTGAAAACGTACAATCGATTATCTGTGTTCGTTCTGCGGAGAGCTCAAGATAGGCCGCGGACACTATAGCTGCGAGAATGCAAGGGTCAGTCGTTGCGTAAATGTGCGCTCAAAAGTTGTTAACCTGGTTCTATGGTAGATGGATGTCACCATGCCTATGATACTGGCGAACCAACGTCAGGCAAGCGCTATTTCGTTGCAAATTGCATCCCTAGAATACTTATGCAACGATCTCGTAAGAACTCGCAGCTCGATCTTAGTTACGACTCCAAGGCGAGATAACGAAAGTGTCGTAACCATGGTAACCAGTGGGTTTACATAAAGTCAGCGGGTGCACAAGAAACACTGGAATATTGCAAAGTTTCGGAGGAGCTCTTTTTCGTTATCGAGCGTAACTTTAATATATTTTATGGTTCGTAAATCTATGATTAATAACAAAATAAAACATACACAACATGTGCCCGCCACGTGCAGTTGTATCAATCCGTGACAACAATGTCAAGAATTCCGTGTGAAGTAACAGTTTCCTCCTTCGCTTCTGAACTCATGAGTTTTTACTCTTTACTTACCGATCGGCAGAGCCAAAACCGACGCCATGTTGAAGTTCGGGTTATTTCTAGCTTTCCAGCACAATAGTGTTGCGAGACGGTCGATAAACATGCCCCAACTGTTGACGGTTCTTACCATAAAGCCACATTCAGTGTGTATTCAGGATACACAAGCATCTCGCTACACATTTTTACAGCTGAAGCCAGTTGCGAACCCAAGCACATCTAACTTCTAATATTTTCTTCAGATAGGAGTGAGGGAGCTCCCTTACACAATACCCACACTTCCCTCCCCCCTTTCCCTCGGTTTGATACGGTCTTGGCCCTATGACCAAGTTGTCGACGCGCCGTTAAGCCTCAATCCCCCCCTATAAACAGGGATGCAAACCTATGTACGCTGCCTTTTGCACTTAAATGTCAGACTGCCTGAGCCGTGAGTTGAACCCTCGGCCTTTGAAACCAAAGGCGAAGTCCTACCGCTAAGCCATACTGACACATCCAAGTCCACAGGCAGCATTTAACACGCTTGTTTGACACGTATTTAACACAATTTACACTTCTCGAGGCCATTTGGCTTTCCGTCCTGTTTAAAGCCTTGCTCCAAATTAGATGTTACGAAACCGTTGCGCATTTTTTCGATTTATTTGAACTCCAACTATGCTAGGTTCTGCTGAAACCTTGACAGCCTCCCACCTCCCCTTTCGTGTCCTCTGAGCACTTGGATTTATTAACTACGAATCCTACCGGATATTGCTGAATTAAAAATTATTCAATTGCTTCGTGTCGGTTTTCTTCGGAAGCGAAGGCACGAAGCGATCACTGAAGGAGCGATCAAGGAAAAGAGCGTGTGGGTGGATGGGTAGCTGGCTGGCTGGCTGGCCGGGTATCCAAGTGGCTGGCGAGTTAAGCTGCATTCAAGCTAAGCTCCCGGCAGCTATAGCGTCTCTATTCATGGTCGTCCGTTGGCCCTCATCAGTCTGAGGACGAGGCAAGACGACACCCATCGACGAAAGCTGATGACGCTACCAAGCCGCAATCCTACTAAGAGCAGAAAAGACGCCACAGGCAGCTGAGCCCCTCTTTCCAACCATCTAGAGCAAATAGGGGATTTCGTCAGTAAGACTGAAAGATGGAAGGTTTTGCTGTTTTTGTAGTTATCAGGAATAAGACGGTTGTAAAATATAAAGAAACCGCGTTGTTAATAATTGAACGACAGACGGTTGCTTAAGGGACCTTTTTTTATTGAAAAAAAAATTTAAACTAAGTAATTTAGACGTAATTTTAAATTGAGTATATATTCGTTAAAAATGGCATAGGCGTATCTGTCTAAGCGAAAAGCAATGCACAACAGTGTATTTTTATGTATGATATTTTTGAACAAATTTGTTTTATGATAATTAAAAATATTTAGAAATTGACTTTTATTTTAATTTTAACAAATATTTTTACATCGTCATTCATGTAGATATGTCATTTACAATCTCCTGGCCCCATTTTTTTTTACTTATAAGGTGAAGACCTGTAATGCCTACAATTTCACACTACTAAGATTTATAAAATGTTTATTTAATTTTTATTTTTTCCTTTTGTTGGCCGGAGCATCTTTGATCTAGTGCGATGACCAGGAATGGTTAACGCTCGTTAACCTCTTTGAACCCTTTTGATCTTGTGCAGTAAGACGTAACAATGTTAACGTGCTTTCAAGGTACGCATCGGATGTAGCATTATTATAGGCCAAGAGGATATTCGCTTTTGTTTATCGCTCAGTTTAGACGATCTCAGTAGTATACAACAATGCTTGTAACAATGCAACAAGCTTGATAACTTCATCCCAGGCTCGGAGTACTGGGATTTACATCCCAGCCCCTGAGTACTGAGATCGATAAAGGGCCAGTATGCGCACAACAAAGAACGAATCTTGCTGACGTTCTTTTGCTCAGAAAGCTTGACAATGCGACTGTGCGTGCAACAATGTTTACGCAAAAAAAACGAATCCTAATGCCGATTTTCTCCTTCAGCGAACAAAGACGACGTTGCAATAACAATGAGAGTGAATGCGCTTTTCAATTATTACGCAGTTGGGTGATAAATATGTTATTACCCGCTTTCCTCGTACTGAGCTCAACAATGGCTCGGCCCCTGCGAGGCCTCGACATTGTTAATCTCACTCAGTACTCGGAAAGCGGGTAAGAACCCATACAACCATCGTAGAGTAAGCCTGGCTCTTGTAAAGCCACCCTAGCGGATGTATTTAGGATTCGCCCAAATATATGGACTTGATTTGTGACTAACCATCACGACTCCCAGTCACTGCCCTCATTCCTCCGTGACACCTTTAAAACAAATATTATTAAACAAGTTTAAGAAATACTTTATTGCTTTAGAGGAGCTAAAATTCACGTGTATCTTGTATGTGCCACAGAAATTATAACATACAATTGAAATGATAAATTAAAGTTACTGAAAACACATTACAAACAGCAGGACTTATTTTGTCAGTTAATGAGAGTAAGAACTAAGAGGTGCCTCCGTACCAGGTAGAAAGAACTCTAAACAACACTCAAATGATCACTACATTTTAATTTCCGGGGTTATATTTCACTCTTAGATCACAAATAAAACCTTAAAAATGATAAAAACAAGGGACAGATCCGCACTGAGGTGCTGAGAGGTCTGACAGGTTTGTGTGGGTCTGTCACTTGTTTTTTTTAATATTTTTATTATTAATTTAAAGCTGTGACCAAGTCGTGAAATGTAACACCAAAAAATAAAATTCAGTGACTATTTGAATGTTGTGAGTTCTTTCTACTTGGTCAGGAGGTACCCATTTTTAGGATATTACGATTAAAACAGAAGAACTCTCTGTGTGCACACAAAAAAGAAGCTGATAAATTATAAGAAAAAAGAAAGAAAAATCCAACATCAAAAGTTACATGTATATCACAGAAAATACTCTGCAACAGCATTTGATCAAATCGGTACTTTTTAAACATTTCCTAAATCATTTTCATGGTTTAGAAAATGGTTCCATAATTTCGTTTTAAATTTCCTTCATGATTGCTAGCATTTTGAAAACCGGTAAATCGGACGACTCATTAGTTTTACTTTGGTTAAAGTTCATGACGAATACTCACTGTTCAATAACGCTGAACCAAAAGTCAACAGTTTTCACCTCAAAACCTAGCAGTTGACCGATGTTTTGGGGATTACGGAAACAGGTAATCCCCACTTTGGCCAGAGCTTTTTTTATCCCTTTCTCCTGCCCTCAGAAAATATGTGACAACCTAGTCCGGGTTCTCATTGGGTGGGTCTTTCGGCTTCACCTGGCGCAAGGGGTCTTGCCAGGTTTTTGCTTTTTGTATGGGTTCATTCACGGCTCTAGCAGGGTACCCAAGGGCTAAATATTTTTGTTTCGCTCTTTCAAACTACCTACTGCCTACCCACCACTACTGTGAAGTAATGAGGTTCAATTTCGGAAGATCGTTGGGTTTGGAAGGAGTGTAAGTGTGGATTTGAGAAGAATGTGAGTGTGGGTGCTAGTGGCTTAACTGCCTGAAGAAGACAACCAGTAACGGTTGTAGAACATTCTCAGGTTTTAAGGTGAAAACCTTTTGACTTTTGGTTCAGCGTTATTTAACAGTGAGTATTGGTCATTGCTAACATTGACAAGTTTACAGGAAAGTATTGAAAAGGGTAGAGATTTTCTGAGGATTGCTACTTTGTCCGTGCATGTTTCTTGCAAACAGGGCCTCAAAACAGTAGGTGCTTTTTATTAATATATTTTTTTTACTAGAGAAAGTTTTATGTTCATTTTTTAAAACATTTAAAGGGCAATTACATCCATTTTGACATGCATGTTTTACTTTTGGATCACTTACACAATAACTAAACGCAAGAATTGCGGTAAGAATACGTTATTTACGTCCGATATAACAATTTAATTACTGCATCACCAAAACACGACACGGAGATCGCCATTGTTTTGCTGGAACGCTCAGAAATTATTGCCGACAGATGTCACTTTTCGATTTCGACTCGCAGCCGATTGAGATAGCTGTATTGACTCTGAGGAGCTCAAGCGTCTGGCAGCCTTATATGGCCGGCAATGTAGTGGCCAGCTAAGGCTGTCACACGCTTGAGCTCCTCACAGTCAATACAGCTATCTCAACCGGCTGCGAGTCAAAATCGAAGAGATCCGTCTGTCGGCATTAATTTCTACGCATTCCAGCAAAACAATGGCGACCTCCATGTCGTGTTTTGGTGATGCAGTAATTAAATTATTATATCGGACGTACGTAACGTATTCTTACCGCAATTCTTGTGTTTAGTTGTGTAAGTGATCCAAAAGTCAAACATGCATGTCAAAATGATGTAATTGCCCTTTAATAAAAAACTGTTATATAGTCTTTAAGCTGTCTTATTTTATGGATTTGATTGTCTGGTAAATCTAATTTGTCTTTTTTGTTTTTTTTTTGTTTTGCTATTCCCGGATTGTGTTGTGCATTGCGTGTGAATTGTGCATTTGTGCGCATTTGTGTGCTTGTTTTGCACGACCAGACGCTTCTTCCTGCAGGAATGGGGACCTCCTGTAGCCGAGGCTGCTCCATGGATCACCGGATTCCCAGACAGGAGAGTCAGAGACTGTTGACCGCACACCAAATTTCAAGTCGATCGGCTATAATATTTGAACCAGCTTCACCACTTGCATACAGAAAAATCAAGAAACAAACAAATCCAAATGATCGAGTGGAATAGTAAGACACTCCCCGGCTCGGATAATTATCTCATTCTGTAATCTGACTGGAATCGTTTTAACACGCACCCAACTGCATTTCTTAAGAAAAAATTTTTTTAAGAATTAAAGCGAAGTAGTGCTTTTTGACAGTTCCTTGAAGGGATTCTAAAGAGATTCTAAAAAAACTACAATCATTGTAGTTTTTTTAGAATCTCTTTAGAATCCCTTCAAGGGACTGTCAAAATTTTTCTATAGAATTTCTAAAGATAGTTCTAAAGAGATTTCTAAAAGATTTTCTGTAGAAACGTCTTTAGAATATGTAAAGGAACCGCTACAGAATTTTCTAAAGAAGCCGCTATAGAATTTCTAAAGATGTTGTATACAATTTTTATGGTCTAAATTTAAGAATGTCATTACATTTTGGGAGGATTTCATGATGCTTTTACTGCTATCATTGTCAATAGATTGGAACTTAGGCTCAGATATGCTGTTTAACAACCCTCTAAGGCTACTACTTAAACTAAAGCTATGCCTTTGTGCTTACTGGTATAACACGTTCCCGTCAGATTTACACAGCAGGTCCACATCATCATGAGTTTAAAATTACGTTGTGTCACTTTTTAAATTTGTAATGAATGATATGTTCTAAATAATGGTCCATTGTTTTAATATAATTTAGGCAAAAGTACTGTTTTAATTAGTTTGTTAAATTCAATTAATTGTGCTGCAGTCCAGCATAAACATAATTGCTACAAAATTGCTTTAGAGAGTTTCTAAGCAGTTTAGAAGGGACTATAGAATATCTAGAATGCATTGAGCAAGCAATGAAACTGTTAAGTAAATTCTGAAACCTGCATGGTTAGAAGTAGGCGGTTTCTCATTTTTGTTTTAATATAAAAGATGTGAATTATTAACGAATTTAAATTTCTACCTTTGGTAAAACTTTGGAGTTAAACTGTTTCTGGTATAATATAAAGCGTCATAAATTGTATGCACGACTACCTAACAAAACTTGCTCCAACACTGAAGTATATGAGAATTCAGTGTAGCATCTCTTAAGAAATTATACAGGCTCTTTAGAAATTATATGCAGTTTGAAGATATTCTGTTTTTAGAAATTATATAGAAGCCACTTGTATTTCTATACAGTTTTTTTAAAAGTTGTATAGAAGTCTGGCTATAAATTCTACAGGAGTACCGTTAATAGGGTGCAGTGTAGAAGTCTTTTTTTTTAATTCTTCATTGGCAAGGTGTTGAAAAGTTGCTCTTGTCATCACTATCACACACACACAAAATATCATCAATCTATGGTCATGTCTTAAAGTGCCCCAAGGGCCTTCAAGTATAACATTGTATGGCAATGGGTGGAACGGCGAAAAAAGCAAAAATGCTGATTTGACTGGTTTTAAATTTAATTTCAACATTATCTCATTTCAAACACTTAAGACACTAAGAAAGGCAGCAGTAAATTCCCCCCCAAAAAAATTTCTCTGCGCAATATAGTGTAAGTAGAAATTATGGGCCAAAAATTGCCTAAACAGCTATTTTGGCCAATTTTCTATGCTAAATTATCCCCAGTTTTTTTAGGAAAAATTAAATTCTTTGTAATTACGGCATGCTAACTAAGTAGATTCTAAAACGGTCAAATCATTATTTTTGCCTTTTTTGCTGTTCCACCCATTGCCAGACAATGTTAAACATGAAGACCCTTGGTACACCTCAGGACATGTTCCCTGAGTGATGTCATTTTTTTTTGTGTGATAGCGATGACCAAGAGAAACTTTTCCACACCAAGCCAATGAGGAATTCCTCCCCCCCCCAAAAAAAATGTTTTTACACTCCACCCTAACCGTTAACCATTCTAATCAGCTTCTTTAGAGATTCTACAGAAAAGCATAGAAATTCTGCAGAAGTCTAATTGGAAGTTTTATACAGTCTCTTCAGAAATTCATAGCATTCGTTTAAGACTTTTTTACGAAACTCCCTTTAGATATTTTGCAGAATTCTTTCCAGAAGTTATATAGAAGTATCTTCAGGTGTTCTATACATCAACTTTAGAAATGCTACAGTGGCTTTAGAAATTCTAAAGAATCTCTTTTAAAAATTCTATGAAGCTTTTTTTGGAGTTCTGTACAGTCTCCTTAGAAATTCTATACAGTCTTATAGAAATTCTATAGAAGTTGTTTAGAAGTTCTGGAGAAGAATCTTTAGACATTTTCCAGAATACTTTTTATAAATTCTCTAAACGTACCTTGGAGAGTCTCTTTAGAAATTCTATAACATTCTCTTTAGAAATTCCTAGTAAGTCTCTTTAGGAATTTTACCAACTTTAGGAATTCTAATGTTAAACAGCCATGGTGCTTTTTGACCAACAAGTGTGCCCACCCTCTCTTCAAGTACTTTCATCATAAAACCATGTACATAAGTCATTTACCCTATTTCATCATAAAACCATGTACATAAGTCACTTATCCTAAGTCAAAGAATATCCACCCAAAACCAAAACTGGTGTAAAAAGCCGCCAAGTTCCCAAAAAGATCGGTCTTTGAAGGTAGTGATATCATTCGACCAGGGAAAGGCCGCCAAGGTTAATCCTATTAGCCAAGTTAATCGCCCAACTAATAGTTCGAAAGTAAAATGAAAACTAGAAGATTGCTACTCGCGGTAGCAATCTTCAAGTTTTCATTTAACGTCCAAAGTATTATTCGGTGCGATTAAGTTGGCTATAATAGGATTAACCTTGGCGGATTTTCCCTAGTTGAATGATATCACTACCTTCAAAGGCCGATCTTTTTGGGAATGGCAGCTTTTTACACCAGTTTTCGTTGTGGGTGGATATCACAACTTTCATAGGACTGTGAACGTACAAAAGGTTACACCGTCTTATCTTCATCTGTACCTTATTTTTCTGGAGAATTTTATATCTATAAATTTTCACATGCTTTCTTCAGTCCCATTTTTGCGGACACTGGCTAACAATTGCTGATTTCGTTCGCTTCGCTCACTCAGTCAGCACATGCCCTTTAGTTGTTCATCCCTGCACCTTCCCCTTAGTTTTTCTAGATTTGGGCTACATTAGGTTTTATTCTCGACATGATAAGATATGCTGTTAGTTGCTTTCAGTTGATAGACACATGTACCTAAGGACTGCGAACACACAAAAAGTCAATGCACCATCTTATATTACGCTCTACCTTTTTTGAGGAACTTTATGAATATAAATAATTAGCCGTAACATCAGCAAAATTGAGAATTTTTTCGTTTACATTCTTCGTTTATATTTAGTCATGCAGAAACCCCCGAAAGTCACTGTACTAAAACAGCAGAACGCGAAGCATTTTCTTTTTGGGACAATACGCCAAATCGTCAAGCTAAAAATGGGACCTCGCTATGTCAAGAATCACATTTAATTGATTGAAATTTAATTTATTGTGAATTTCGACAGAATTCCTCAGAATACCGACAGAATTACTCATTAACTTAATCTCGGCGAAATTCTCAACATTGCAAATTATTAGAAGCTGAAATACAGTTTCTACACAAGTTCCATAACGTTTCTGAAGAGATTATCAACATTCTCGAATAAAAAAAAAACACTATTCTAGCCTGATAAAGGGTCACATACTGACCCGAAACGTTGCGAAATATGGTATACGTGTTGTACCTTTCTGGGTTTTTATTCATTTATTTTTTGTCTTTGGACTCTCATCACCAATGTGTGTTTCTCCTTATGCCATCGATTGGTTGACATGCTTTCACTTTTAAAATTCCCCATGGGTCAGGCCATTTATTTAACACTGACTTTAAATTTAAAACACTTTTCCTACGTAGAACACGGCCTGGTGATTTAGAGTGCAAATCGAAGGGGACCAACGACCGCCATCACCTACTAACAATCCATAACCACCCATCCTATCCTTACTACCTTGGTAAAAAAGCTATCATTGTTTTAAGTCTATACGTACTGACCTTGGCATCCTGGTTGACAGCACCATTATATTTAATTTTTGTGTCATCTTGTAACTATCAGGGCCCGCAAAAAGCCCACGTCATTCTCATGTTTTTCCTCATCTCATTCCTCATTTTTTCTCCATTCTCTACAAAGAGAATCTCTCGTTGTGCTCCCTGTTCCTATCCCATTAAGAATCCTGTCAACGCAACTTAACCAGATTGTACCGGTCACTCCGGCAAAGCTTTCTCAACAGGACCGTCTTCAGCATCACTTCTCTCGACGGTCGAAAAAGACTTAGTAGGGGGGGGGGGGGGGAGACACTGCCACACAGTGCTCCCCGCATCCTACACGCACGTCCCAAAGCCTGTTCACCAATGACGCCTGCATGGTGGACGCCCATTACATTAGCCATGTAAGGTGTTTATTATTCTTTTATTTCTCTGATGATGGTGTCGTCCGTTAATTTTATTGACACCGAAACATAAGCTTTTTCTTACCATTTTCGCCTGTGCCACTGGCTCCGTTTCCACTTCTAACAATGCAGGAGTTAAATAATGACTTTCTTATAATGAAGTTACAATGAAGTGTGACAATTACTGAACTTGGCGGACGGACCACTGGCGTGGTCCTTGATAACATGGGTTAGGGCGATTCTGTGGTTGTTGACTTTTAAATGTACTAAATTAATCCGAATTTATTGTTCATCGACGAAGGGAAAAGAAATTGCAGCGAGAAGATATAAAGAAACACCCATCGTAGCATCCGGAGACTGCAGTGGTGATGTTCAGCTGTCTAGATGACAAAATTTCACGCGGCATCATCTGACCGGAAACCGAACACGGCTCGTAGCTTAGCAGTTAAAGCAGTCGAAATGTAATTGGAAGAAGCGGTTTCAATTCCCGGCCACATGATCACTCGTGTAATTTTTTCGTGTAGGTGGGGCTGCACACTGGGCTTCACTGCAGTCCCCTGATGCTACGGCAGCTGTTTCGATATAATTACTGTTCATCAACTAAAAGACTTGACATATAAAAAACAACACCTAAAATCAGGCGTAAAAGTCTCAATTTACGACTGAAGACCATTGAGACCAATGACGTAAACAATATGAGAACCTGACGAGTCTTCACAGATTCATATTTTTATGCTCCCTGCATGTGAAGTGCATTTGTTGAATTTTGAGAGCGAACATTTCAAAATCGTGTTGACTTAAAAAGTTGCGATTTGTTTGCGTGTGTATTTGTTCACGTGCACCTCTGGACTTAAGTCACCTACGAACATGAGAGCAGTGCCAGTTAAACGATAATTGTATTAGAAAACAAAAATGAACTCGTTTGATGTTTAAGGTAAGGTTTAACTATTCAGAAGTCAAAACAGCAAAGGAACACAAATAAACTTTCCTGCAACGTTTCGTATACCGCAGTTTTCCTGTACTGTTTAGTCCGAGTCAAACCTTACAGCTGTATTCACATATTTTTTACAGTTTTTTACATTAGAACTCGATAGGTCCGATGGTTGCATTCTACTTGGCTAAACGACATTGCTGAAAAATCATAAAAACCATAGTCTTAGTGTACTTAGTGCAGACCAACAGATTAAGTAATTCATGGTTCATCCAACTCCTTGAAAACCAGGAAATGTCGTTGAAAATAAAAATGAGATACCAGTCTTGAAGTATTGAATATGAAATCTTGAACAGTGGTGTATGTACCATCAATACGATGAACGGAAAGTTGACTTGACTTGACTTGCAGAATGCTGAACAATTTAGCCCCGAAAATAGGTGAGTGTGTAGCCTATATTATACACTACATTATTCTTAGAATAATTTGGAAACTTGGGCTATGGTTTTAATTTTATTTACGTATGTAATGGTTGAATACAGAAATCTGGTTTCACGTAGACTAAACAGTACAGGAACACTGCGGTATATGAAACCGTGCAGATAAGGTTATTTGTGATCTTTGCTGTTTTGACTTCGGATCATTTAAGAAGCTTACCTTAAACATCAAACAAGTTCGTTTTTGTGTTCCAATTCGTGATTCTTTGATATACCAAGTTGGTATTCTGTACAGGTTCCAAACACACTGAATTTCGCTAGCTTCGCTAACTCATTCAGTAAAATTCTTTCTTTTGGAAGTTAGTTTGTCCGCTGCTCTCTTTCAGCGGCTTTGACCTTTATTTGCAATATTTTTGCAAGCCAACGGACATTTTAGCTTTAACACGGGAGGGTGACGTCAAATCATTACATAAACTAATTCATAATAAGGATTAACTGTACAAAAAACGGCTTCGCCATTTAGAAAATAAACAGAGCTCGTATCCCCATACTCACACACAGCTGGGCAGTCAACAGTGCCGCAGCTAGCCTTTTCGAATGGGGGGGGGAGCAAGGGTAAACCGTAGGGCCTCCAAATCTAAACAGTTTTGGATCATGGTCGTGGCCTATTTTATAGTCGTTTTAGGTAAATTTGTGGTCCCCTGCGTTGAATTATGGGGGCCCTTGCCTCGAGGGCCCGGATGCCTTGTACTCTTTGCACCCCCCCCCCCCCTTAATTGTAACATTGGCAGTCGGTAATGGTTTTTGGTTCTCTTCTCCGGACAAAACAGTGTGTGTCGTCAATAGACACTTCACCTAGATGGGTGATTCCACTTGGGACCGGTGCAAATTCATGTGGTCCCGCATACACGTTTCCTGGGTCTGGTCTTTGATTTTATGTTGTCCTGGCTTCCACACTTCGACCACCTTACACACAAGCCTTTGCGGGTGCTTAACATCTTACGGGTTCTGTCGGGCACTTCACGGGGCTCAGAGTGCAGGTTGCACTGCTATGTGAAACCTTTCCGGGCCCTAGCCTGTCGCAAGCTTGATTATCCTTTCATGGTCTGTGGTTCATCCTGTGACTCAATTTTCCAGTTGTTGAACACTGTGCACCACAGTGGCTTGCATTTGGCACTAGAGGATTATGGATGTCTCCTGTGGTCAGCTTCTTTGATGAAGCCTCGGAGCCACCTTTGCCAATTCGCTGGCCGCAGCTAGCCATTTAGTGTTTGTGCCATTGCGTGCTGGCGATCAAATTCCGCTTGGCCCCTGGTTTTTGGATCAGACTTGTGCGGAAACAGATGCTGGGTGGGTAAGAGTGATTTTCTACAATAAGCTCCAGCAGTCCTGTCGGCAGATGGCCTTTGCTCTGCCTTGCATCTTGAGACTTGGGGAGATGTCAGTGACCCCTTGGTGGTATTTCCACATTCCTTCTGGCACCCTTCGCAAAAGTCCACTCCACGAACAAGGTTATTTCAGGAGTTCCAGCAGCTGCGTTGTCAGTACACCAGATATTGACGGTTTTTCCCTGATGGGTCGAAGTCAGAAGTTTGTGTGGCATGTGCCTGTGTGCATGCGAGAATGGCTGATTTCCCATCGCCTTCCTTGACGCTGTTCTGTGTTTTTAACAGAGATTCTGAAATTCGGTCTAGCTGTTGAATGGATCCTTGACTTTTGGGGTCCGCATTTTATCATCTTTAGTGATTCAGTGATTGCCCTGAAGTGCTTGGCGACAGAAACCCTCTGAGTCCCTTGAAACTTCAAATCCACGCTCTGCTATCTAGCTTGCCTGGCTGGCTAATACTTTGATTTTCTGGCTGGATCTCGGGCCCAGTTGGATTAGGTGGGAATGAACCGATGATGCTGAAGCGAGAGGGGTCCTTTCTGGTTCTCTCGAAAGGGATCTCTGCCTCGTTCCATAAGACGCCTTTCCATCTCTACAGAGATTGCACGCCACATTGCAAGCCTTGTGCGACAAACAAGATGGCAATAAGCTGTTAGCTGTTAAAGGCACTGACCATGAATGGCATTCGGCTTGTCACCACTGTTGCCGGGAAGAGGTGGTGTTAGCCCGTTTGCGTATTAGTCACTGCAACTTTACTCACTGCTTCATTTTAATGGTGTTATCTATCCTTATTGTCATTGGTGTTACTCACGGTCCATCTACGTACTTGTTGATTGTCACCATCTTCATGGTGTTTGTCGCTATTTCCACCTTCCATGAGACATGGCGCATCAATGAGGCGATGAGTCCGTCTTCCTGATTTTCAATTTTTGCAGGCGATACAAATATACAATAAGATCTAGATTTGGGGTTTGTTTAACATCTCTGTAATGTTTGGCACAGTGCCAACCCGGACCTAGCTGTTGACGTGCCATTAAGCCTCAACCCCTCCTTTTTAAAAAAAAAAAAAGGAAATACCCTTGCGTTCTCCAGGCATGTACTTCTTCTATTACTAATTGCGTTTTATACACCACGTTTGTAGCAGGTTTCTGCAGTCGGAAGTTTTGCTAAACCTATATTTAACATTTTTTTAAAGAAAAAACTCTGGAAATGTCTAGGCATGACCGGCTATATTAATGATTGTGTCCCAAGCACATGAAGGAGGTTTCTGCAGTCAAACATTTTCCTAAACCGATTCAAACCTTTCTTTACAAGAAAAAAACCCTGGCGTATTCTACGCATGACTGCCTGTAATACTATTATGTCCAAGCACGTATACAGGAGGTTTCTGCAGTCAAATAGGTTTTCTAAACCTATTCTACCTTTGTTTTTACAAGAAAAACAGTGGCATCCTCTTGGTACGACTGGATCTATTACTAATTGTGTCCCAGCACGTCTGTAGTAAGATTCTGAAGCCAAACGTTTTCCTAAACCTGTTCAATCTTTCTTTTTGCAAGGCAATACCCAGTCATTTTCTAGGCGACTGGTTGTGAAACTAATTGTCTCCCTAGCACGTTTACAGAAGGTTTATACAGTACAGTCGTAAATTTTACTAAACCATTCAACCTTTCTTTTTACAGGGAAAAACTCAGGCATCTTTTAGGCACGACTGCAGGTTGTATAACTAATGATCTCCCTAGCACGTTTACAGGAGGTTTCTACAGTCGAAAATTTTCCTAAAGCTATTCAGCTTGATTTTTACAAGAAAAAAACCTAGAATCCTCTAGTCATGACTGGCTATATTAATGATTGTCTTCCAAGCACGTACAGGAGGTTTCTGCAGTAGAACATCTTCCTAACCCTATTCAAACCTTTCTTTACACAAGGAAAAACCCTGACGTCTTTTAGGCACGATTGCCTGTCCAAGTTTCTGCAGTCGAACATTTTCCTAAAACTTGCCTGTTGCGACGTCACTCTTGATTTAAAACCTACATTTTTAAGACTTTTCTAACTATCACTTTCAGTGTAACTTAGTTTAGAACTTGTTCAATAAAAAAAACCGACAATATTTCGCAAGTCTCGTTTTAACTTTTTTTCTTTTTTTTTTTGTCTTTTTTTTTTAGAAAAAAAGGGAAAGCAGCGACCGTCTTTCTTTGGAGGCAGAGCAAAGTTCTTGAGCCCCCTAAAGCCTTTGGCCGCTGACCACTGGCACGAGGGATTACAAGGGATGTTGTCCAAGCCGTTGCAATACAAGACGGCAAGGGAAAACAAGAAAAACAGTAAAACGATTAGAAGCTTCGTATCACAGCGGGCAATTTTTCGTGTCACTGATAATCCTGACTGCGATTTTAGTTTTTTGATAATACAATCTAAGAGAAAAGCATTACGTACGAACAGCAGCTACCATTTAGCCCCTTTCCCAGGGGTTGTGGCCCAATGACCCTAGAATCCCCCTGCCTTATATATCTTGCCCCTACCAACCTCCACACCCAACTCCGCGATTCCGTGACACAGATTTGTTGCTACTAGAGATACCACCAACTTGGGCTACAAATAACTTGGGATAAAAGATAACACTTGTCCTGCTTGATATAGGAAACCCTTTTGGGTTCAGTATGAATTTCCTTTGTAATCATGAAGAAAGGAATTTGAGATATGTCTTGACCTCAAGACTGAAGGAAATTTATCGAGACCAAACTGTCTTTTAACTATATGCGTACTTTTGTCCATTTCAGACAAATTAGAGCAGTAGTGGGGGGAGGGGAGGCAGGAATCTCTCCGCGAGGTCAGATAATAAAAAAAACTCTACGCTAAAAGGTCAAGATTGTTTTTCTCTCTTTATTTGGTATTCGGACAAAATCCCCCTGGACAGAATCCATCCGGACAAAATCCCCCCAGACAAAATCCCGCTGCCCGTCGGACAAAATCTCCCCTTGTTGTAGGACAAAATCCCCCTTTTCTGTACTATACGTAATTAACGCGCCAATAAGGACAACAGCAGTACCAGCTGTCTTTGTGCCTGCGCATAGTTGCTTAGTTAACAATTTTAAGTTTTACGTGAAATTTTGGTAACATATGTAATAACCTTTACTACGACGGTTTGCATTTCAGGTGTGCTCCTTACAAATTTAAAACAGGTGACAATTCGTGCAAAATTGTCTTATTTTTTAATTAACTTTTAGCTCAAACCAATTCCTACGCTTTAATTATTAACGATGGCATAAATACGGTTTTCTTTTATTTTCTCGAAATGAACTTTGGCTCAGTTAAGACCCTTTGGCTAAACACGGCAGTACAGTGCAAGCCTCGAACTTTACCTTTACCAATAGTACACTGATAGTCAGGGCTAGGGAGAGAAATTTTCGGCCATGGGCCCCCCTCCAACCTGTTTTCTTTCCCAGGTCCCCCCGCTTTTGGGCCAAAAGTATACCGGAGCCCAGACAAAAACTCCATTTTTAAGAAGCTGCAATGCAAACGGCTACTGAAGTCCTGGGAGAAGAACTAACGCTGAGTTGTTGTTTTGTAGATCTGGGCCGTTATAAGAATGAGCGGTGGAGTCCAACTCTAAGCCCCATTAGGGAGGAAAGGTGGAAGGCCGGTATGGTAATGGGACTACACTACTCCTTTTCCCTCACTAGCTTTCTACCTGCCCACCCTAATGTCGGGTCAGAGTTGGTTTCTCCTGTTCGTTCTTATAATGGTCCAGCTCTATTACCTAACTCAAAATGCTAGATGGATTAGTATTTTTACCAACTGACGATGTAGTTCACGGTATGGAATACCTTTAGTCTTTCCAGGAAACGCCTCCCCCTCCTCTCCGAAAAAAAAGAAAGAAGAAAATATAAATAAATAAATAAATAAGATAGTTCTGTCCACCGTAGAGGGGGACAAGGTAACGGAAGGGCAAAGCCACTGCCTCCGTCCCATAGAGGGAAAAAAATGCAAAGAGACAGGGGATCTATGGGAGTATTGGTAATTTCTGGTAATACTAAAAGTATCAGTAAGTCCTACGGAGGAAGAGAGACAGGTCACAAGCAGCAAGTAGTCTGCGGAAGGTATCCAGGGAGTTGGTTGAAACCACAGCCTCAGGCAGGGAGTTCCAGCATTGGACTACACGCGACGCGAAGAAAAACTTACGGCAGTCAAGCCGCGACCCAAGAGCTTGAAGCTTAAGCGAGTGGCCCCGAGTCTTGGAGGAACTGGAAAAAGTAAAAAACGGAAAGTCCACTGGAAGGAGATTGTGAATGATCTGGAAAGTCAAAACCAGGTCAGCACGTAGCCTACGCAGTTCAAGGGGGTCTAATCCACAAAGGCGCAAACGATCAGTATAAGAAAGGTGCCGGAGACCAAGTAGAGACCGAGTGAAGGAACGCTGCACCGATTCCAATCGGTCAACGTCTTGGAGAAGGTGGGGCGACCAGACGGAGCTGGCGTACTCCAGTATAGGCCGCACGTAGACTTTAAAAGCCCACACGCGTGTACGGAGATTAACAAGAGCAAAACAGCGATTAACAATATGCAAACGGCGAAAAGCCTTGGTAACCAGCATTAGACAATGTGAGGTGGACTTAAGATCACTTGTGAACCTTACACCAATGTCCGTAACCTCAGACTTAACATCAAGAATGTGGTTTCCAATGGTGTAACAAGGAAGCAAAGAAGGTCTTCCGATGTGAAAAGAGTGGCACTTCTCAATTGAGAGAGGCAGTTGCCAGTTAGTTGGCCACTGGTCAACAGCAGCGATGATGGTTGAAAGACGATGGTGGTCCTCTAAATCGATGACCTCCGTCCCAGTCTTCACATCGTCAGCAAACGTAGAAATTAGGTCCGAGGCTGGCTGGACAGAAAACAGAAGGTCCCCAACAAAAAGGACAAAAAGGATAGGTCCAAGCACAGATCCCTGAGGGACACCACTAGTAGTATAGAGAGGTGCTGACAGAGTATGGTCAACCAGAACACGTTGGCTGCGATTGCATAAAAAAGCTCTCAGCCAACGCATTAGAGCAGCATCAAATCCCAAGTGCTCGAGTTTAAAAAAAAGCTTCTGGTGAACCACCGAGTCGAAGGCTTGTTTAAAGTCGAAGTAGATAACATCCGACGCAATTCCCAGGTCAGCTGCCAAGGTCCAGCGATCCAGGGCCAGCAGAAGCTGCATTGACGTGGAGCGGTTGGGAAGGAACCCAAACTGATTGGAGTCTAAAAGATTGTATAAGATGCAGTGGTCCAGCATAGAGTTCCTGATGAAGGACTCTATGGTTTTACAGATGACAGATGTCAGAGCAATTGGTCGATAGTTCGAAGTGAGAGATGCATTACCCTTTTTGAACACTGGGACACATGGAGGGAACAGACCCACTCGAAAAAGATGAAGAAAATAAAAGGGAAAGAGGATATGCAATCTCCCTGGTAATCTGTTTGTAGAAAAACGCAGAGAAGCCTTCAGGGCCAACGGCATGGCTCGGACGCGTTCGAAGAAGTATCTCTTCGATTTTGCATGGCGGGAAAAGCTGAACAATACAGGGGACAGGATCTGTTGGAGATGGACCCAAATAAGGTGGTAAGATGGAATTATCAATAACTCCATTTGCCACGAACTGAGAGTTAAAAGCAGAGGCCCGTTCAAAATTATCTGATAAATAAGAATTATTTACAAGGAGAGGATGGATGGATCTAGCAGAACCAGTTTGTGTTCTGTAGTGTCGAAAAAGAGATGAGAGGTTGCCCTCAGCAATCGTGGAGGATGCACACTTAGAATGCCAAGCAGTAATCGCCTCAAGGTACTTACGTTTCTGGTCGTTGAAAGCGCAGAGAGATTCTGGCGAACCAGAGCTTTTATAAAGTCTCCAAAATTTAAGTCTAGTGCGACCTAGTATACGGATACGCATGGGTAGAAAGATACGCTTGTGCGTTCGAGGACGGGAAGGCAGACGGCAAGCTTCAGTAGTGTTTTGTGAAAAGAATGTGAAAAGCATTTGGACTAAGCAACCTGCTGGAGGAGGGAACGGAGAAGAGGGAAGTCAATTCTACCCTGCAGTTTGTGCGTTAGAGAAGGTCGAACGATTTTGGCGTTCACCAGGAAAGAGACCATGGAGTGGTCGCTGGTACCAAGATGGTCGAGTACTGTAGTACCGTAAACCAGGCGGTCATCTTGTTTAAAGACCAAGTCTAAAATATTGGACCCACGAGTAGGAGTATTTACTAACTGAGTGAGCCCTAGGGGTAGCAAATTATCAATAAAGTCACGGTGCTGTCGAACCGAGGCCCGATTTGCTGCCCGGGCTACACTTTATAACAACACTTTATATAGTGTTGGCTACACCATTCGTTTTGACGGTTGTATTAAAATATGATAAAAATATTGCTTTGGTAAAAATAATATTTTGTTTCTGGAGGATTTTGTCCTAACATATCTTTAAGGTAGGGGGATTTTGTCCGGTATTCCTTTATTTATCTAGTGCTCGAGCTAGCAGTTAGTCAGTAGCTAGCAGTTAGCCAAGTGAGGTTTGTCAGTGTACAAATCTGCACATAGATAAAGTGTGAAATAGTAATAATAATACTAATAATAATAATAATAAGTTTGTTGCAAACGCAACCGGAATGGCATGGACTTGATGGTCACTAACTGCCATCCGAAGTCAAAACAAAAATACAAAATTGTAAAATTTAACAGTTTAAAAGTTTAAAACGAAGACGATTGCCCGACTGTAAAGGAAGGGTTAATGGTATAGGGTTGGGGTCACGAATGCCTTACCACCAAGGTTAGACCTACCAGGGACTTAGTGGAACCCGATGGCATCGCCAAACGTGAGGGACGAGTGAGGGGAAAAACCGTACCATTGTCAATGTTTAAAAAAAAAAATGCATTGCAGTTTAAAGCCTGGCCTAAACCAATTGTCAATCATAATCAAGATAAAATTTAAAAAAAAATTCATCATAATAAAAAAGCTATGGTCACCAGGAGAGACATGATCATGAACAAGCGGGCATTACTGGGCATACACCAGTCCAACAATCACCACCCAACTAGCAGGCGACGACACAATTGAGTCTTTTAAAAAATTTGGCAAAGTTAAACTCGTCAAGATGTCTGAAGCTGTTGACGGAAGCAGCCGCAACGATCCGCTCAGATAAAGCATTCCACGCCGGGACCACCCTAACGGAAAAAAGTACTTCCGGCAATTAAGTCTGGCTGAGGGGAGAAGTAATTTGTAACTATGATCCCTAGTCCTGCTTACGTGGCTAAGGTCAAAGAATGGTAAATCTATTTCCAGAAAGCCGCGCAGAATTTTAAATATCAAAATTAGGTCAGCCTTAAGTCGGCGACGTTCAAGGGAGTCCAGCCCGAGACGCTCCAGACGCAGATAATAAGGTAGCTGCGCAAGGCTTTGTAAAACGACGCTGCACCGATTCCAAATGGTCAATGTCTCGCAACAGGTAAGGAGACCAAACCTGTGAACCATACTCTAAAAGCGGATAAACATAATGTCGTTCCTTAAGCTGGGGATTGAAGCTAGAAGCGAATATGCGTGAAGCGTCGTGTACGTGCGAAATCATAGTGGCTGGCGTGATGGTCCTTGAGGCTGTCGTTGCATGCAGCAGCAGCTGTGTGAGAACAGTTTACAAACTTCAGATAAATGTTAAATTTTTTAATCTTAAAAACCTGTCATGGAACTGCAGGCGGAATTAGACAAAATAAAAGTTGCGGGATTTGTGACTAAGCTAACACGGTCAGAACTTACAATTCTGTATAACTTGTTAGATTTAGTCTTCTGTAAGCTGGGAAGACTATACAGACGACTTTATCCGACAGTTCTCTTTTCAACAGTAGTCAAGTGAATTTTAGTAAACACGGAAAATTAAAACATCGTTACTTCCTCATAGCTAATAGGCTTTCTCCACGTAACTTAATGAAACAATAACATTTATCGTCGCATTTAACCACTACTGGAAGACACGCAATCGTAAAAAATAAATAAAAGTATTCCATTAACGACACACACCAGTTTAAAGATTCCTGCCATAACGATTGCCACGGCAACGTTAAGTCTCGATGTCATGTTGCATGAATGCATAGGCCGACTATCGAACCCAATTCTCCATTAGCTGCGACTTACGAAATTAAAACGGCAGGTAAAAATTAATTAGGTCTATTAGGTCTATAAAACCTAGAAATTAGGCCTAACATCTAAGAATATGACTAAGAGGTAACACATTTTTAACCTGCAGTTGTGATGGCGAACTCTTTTAGATTCTACGACAGCAGTCGCTGTTGCAGTGCGTGATACAGGTGTGCGCACCAACATTTTCGTTGGAGATGGTGTCAAGTTTTGTACCAACGTTGGTCGCCATTTTCAACTCCAGACGGTAACAGATTGAGACAAACGGATTACACCTTTAGATTCAGCGTCCAAATATTAGTTAAAATGAATTTGTTAAAATCGGAGGTTCGTAGCGGAAGTGGCCCACAAGCGGCGGAAGTGGACCGAAAGCCGGTGACTACTAGGTAGTCGCTGCAACTGCTTGCTTCTCTCGTGTTGGGATCCTTTGTTTCAGCCTTGGCTCGTTGCCATTAAAGGCCGGTTGCCACCAAATTAGCATTGCAGCATCTAGGCCTATCGAGTTCTCTCTCGCAGGAAGCAAAGGAATGCACAAAGCAAAACCTTTAAACGCATCAAACAAGCCACGTGACTCCTTAATTTTTGAGTAAAAATTTGGTACGCCCTCGTGAACTTGGAAACAACGATACTAACGGTATTAGTGTCACTAGATGGCGCCACGAGATTTTCTTTATATTTTTCCGTGGCGCCATCTAGTGACATCAGTATCGTTAATTTGTACAGCTTCTTTCCAGGTGCACGCGAGCGTACCAAATTTTTACTCAATAATCAAGGAGTTGCTTGTTGCTTGTTGCATTTAAAAGTTCTGCTTTGTGCATTCCTTTGCTTCCTGCAAGAGAGAAATCGGTAGGCCTATATGCTGCAATGCTAATTTGGTGGCAACTTGCCTTTAACATCCTACAGCCGATGCCGTTAGTAGCACTTGTATACTAACCGTGTCCAGCAACTGCTATAGTGGATGGGAAAGCACTTAGTATTCATCGAATTCATTAAGAGGTTTGTTTAGCTCACTGGCACAACAGAACGTAAAGTGTGTGGTGACTTTAACACAAACACTTACGGATTTTGTTTGTTCTAAAATGTTAAGAATCTAGTGTTCGGAAAACCAGAAGAATCTCGTCACAACAGTTTTGTTTGCCGAAAGTAAATTTGGCGAAAGGAGCAAGCGGCATTAGCCAACGTGCCATGCGAAGGAGGGCGCCGTTTTAAACAAGCCAGGGAAACGTGCCAGTTGGCCGACGAAGGCAATGGTCAAATCCCCTGAAGCCACGAGAATTTTCCCATTGGTGAAGGCGGGTGGCCTTTCCACGTGCAGCTTCTCCTCCCACCCACACCCCTTGACGCCCCCTCCAAATTGAAACGTGGCGGATAAGCTAGTACAGCTGTTAAAGAATAATGGGCGGTTTTGATCAATGTTCTTTTTCCTTGTTATTCTAGTTTTCGAATCGAATGGTCAGAAACTAACTAATTTCATCTTGTCGGTTTCCGTTATTTGAGGTTTCTTCCTGTCGCGGGAGAAAGGTGTGTCGGTTAACTATTTGGAACACCCGTGTTTGCAACATTCAAAAGGAAAACAAAATGTCGGCCATGTCAAATTACTGGTATAACAAGATCAATACGCATGATGGTTTCAACGCAATTTCTGACAATTGTTATTTTTAACCCAAGAAGGAGCAACGTGTGCGATGGGCACCCACGCCCCTAATGAGCATCCAGTCTAGTGGTCAGGGTCATGATCTCCAAACCAAGTGAACGTCGGTTTCAATCTCGCCCCCAACCAGTGTACAGTATGGTATTTAAACTAGGAAACAGGCTTGGGCCTATTGTAGGCCGGAGCGAACAGGTGTTTATTAAAAATTATATTTTGTGTTTATTTTAATGACTTTACCTGGACTTTACCACGAAGTTAATGCTCCTTACAAATCTGGGAGAAATACTCACTCAGCTAAGTTTGGGCTCTTTGCATTTTGGTGTGACGTATACTGCTGGTGTGTGCTGGCCTTTGTCTTACATCAGGTTTTTTTCCGAAGTAGGCCTAAGATACGTATCATATTTATTTTAACAGGCTTTCGTTTGCTCCAGCATTTAGTTTCTGTTTAGTTATTTTTAACTTCTTTCCACATCGCACACTAGAGATATGGGCCATCGCCGTCTACTAAAAATATAACTGCACGTTCGTCAGCGCTGGTTGGGCTGCCGGGGCTAATAATTCTTACATTGCTTACTACAACGGTTGCGTAAAGTGTCTACCCTAGATAACAATTTTAATAATAAAGTACCATCAGTAACGAAAGTTTTTAACAATAATCAAATGTTAGCAATACTGTAACTGGTGTAAAACTTGAGGTGCCACCAACGAAAATATTGACGCGCTCACCTCTACCACGTACATCAACAGCGATCTCTATTATAATCTAAAACCGTAACCATAACTAACCATCACAATTGTAGGTCAAAAGGTATTAGCTTCGGGGCATACCGTACTTTAGCTTTTAGGCCTAATTTTTTGTTTTTAGGCCTAATTCTAGCTGCCGTTAATAGCAGCTGTGTAGGATACGCCTCTTCATTAAATCACCACGGTATCAAGGCTTTATGTTACCGTAGCAACGAGGAATATTTAAACTTATAGACGCAGGCGTGTTGTTGTTTCATACTGCGTTATAAACACGTCGTCTGCGGTATAAGTTCCTTTTTATATATGTGTATCGTTTCGCCGTGATACGACGATTTAGGTTTCGTATTCGATATTCCCATCGCTAGTGTAAACGCCATTTTCATCGCCATGCTGAAGTGAACTTCTCCAAGCATTCTTTTTTCACATAAAACTAATGTGTGTCGTTAATGGAATCCTTTTGTTTTTTATGATTGCTATACTTTCTGTAGTGGTTAAGTGGAACAATCAAATCTCATTATTTCATTGAGTTATGTCGAAAAAGGTTATTGGCTAGAAGGGAGAAATCACAATTTTATTTGCCGTGTGTTTTAAAGTTCACTTGACTACCACCAGAACGGTGTATGCTTCGCCGGAATTCCTTAACTATTAAGGACTCTAAATTTTCAATGGTGAGTGTTAGAAATAAATTTAAATATTTGTAATTTCTTCCGTAATAATTGTCCGATTGCCGGCAAATGTTTGTCTCGGCAATAGTTTTGGGAGTTTCAAGTGACGTACCAAATTTCATTCCAATCCGACCTTTAGTTTGGGCTCCACCCAGACTACAAAAGTGCAACAAACCAACCAACCAACCAACATTTTGTAATTTGGTGTCTGTTATAGGTTACACTTCGCTCGCTCGCTCCGCCAAAAAAAAAGTCAATGGGCTTAGAACCGACCCTAAAATGTTTAGGGTTGACTGTGCGCTTTTTTTAGGGTTAAACCGATAGCAAAGTGGAAGGAGGAACGGGAAAAAGGGAATACAAGATGCGGATTATGGGTCGACACCACAAAGTAGGCTTTCAAAATACAAAAAAAAAAACTTAAGTACGCTATATTTCTGCCCTCACGTGGGGGCCGTCATCAGGCATAAACACATACTGCAAAACAAACTAAAACATAAGTGCAAATTCCTTACACCCTTCGGGTAACCAACGAATGTCAGTGATTTAAAAGTAATTACAATTCATAATAATAATGTGGTTTTAAAAAACAAAAACACTAACCAGAGTAAAAAAAAGAGTAAAAAAGAGTTGACCAAATGCCTACCCACCAACACCAGCCATTTTACCGGAAATGCTCGGTATGGGCGAGGATCAAGAATTTAAAATTTCTAAAAAAAATATATAAAAAAATATAAAAACTAAAAATTGTGTAAGCACATTTAGACATGGTTGTGTGGCAGGGCATGGAGTATTTCCTTCCACCTTTTTAATTTAGGATATTTCTGGTTTAGGTTGAGTAAGCTTCTCTTGTTATTTAAAATGGTTAGTTCCTCCCTTTGCTTTCTGATATTCACATGTGATTCGACAAACGCGATTGTTGTTACTCCCCAGTTCGTGTTTCGTGTTGATATTGTGCTTACCAATGGCGTTTTCTTGCTCTTTTTTTTTTTAGGTATTTTCCACTCGAACAGCTGCTTCATGTCCCCTCTTGGGAAAAGGGGATTAGATTCGTATCTTCTCGAACAATTTTGTTACTAATTGGGCGAAGTCTCGAACGTGAAACTACTGCAGAATGCACAATGTTGGTATGAAAATCCTGGATTGAGAGCTTACCGATTATTCCTCGTGCTTGTTCTATATAGCTGAACGAATATTTAACGACATTGCTTTCACAGATACGAATCAGAATATAAAAAAAATATATTCTTGAAGCTTTGTCATCTGGAGCAAACCAGTTCTACACTCTAGCACATGTGTGTAGAACTGGTTTGCTCCAGATGACATAAAGCTTCAAGAATTTTTTTTTCCGAACGTTATCTAGTCACCCTGATCGGTGATTTCCCGGTTAGAATTCCTCGATTTCCCACCTCTCTTTATTCGACTCCTTCTTAAACGTCGAGAAAATAACAGAGTAGATTTCCATAGCCTATGAAGACGGTTGGTAGTGTTCTCGAACTACCGGGGGCTGGCACTGACTGGCAAGGGCTCTTGTCACCGGCAATAACAATTTCTTCAAGCAAGTTGGTTGAGATCTGCCACTGCTATGCCACAATGACCACAATGTGAAAGCACTGGTAACGTAGTGGTATAGTAAGTACATGTGTGGCGACTATTGGTTCATCCGACTGGGCCTCACCACTAACGCCACAGCTAATGGTGGAGCTACGATTTTACATGTGGGGCAGATTTTAGTTTACGCTTAGCTAGTGAAAAACAGCTAGTATTATTATTTTTTTCTATTATTTTTTTTTTCTAATCGTGTTGTGACACCGTGGAATGGCCTGTCATCTGAGCTGGTGGGGTCGACAAGTCTCCGTATGTTTAAAAGAGGGCTAAAAAAGTGGACCTCTCGAAATACTTAAAATGTTTTTAAATGCTTGAAGTGCAATATGTTGCATGGGATGTTTTTAATTGATTCTATATACTGTTTTTGTGTGTGTGTGTGTGTTTTGTCTTGTCTTTAACATTGAGGGACCGGTGTTAGTGGCGTGATTCCCTCATCCCTTTACGGCTCCCATTACCTATTCTTTTTTTTTTGGTAATAAACACTTATTATTATTATTATATTATTAAGAAGCAAAAGTCTGGGGACAGTCCGCTTGATGTTTTGATGATTATAATTACGAGCGTTGGAAGGCTCAGGCCTGCCTGACTTACATGGACGACTCTTTTCTTAGCTTAGGGTCTAATTCGGAATGCCAAGGAAACTAGGCTTACTTAGGATCATATTAAATTGCAAGAGCTTACGGTAATACGTTTCTTTGGGTGATTGATTTAGTATCGGCGGGGTTTCTGTGAAACAAGCAACAGGGTTGGACTAGGTTGAAGTTAAACGTTTGGGCCTAAGGGGCGAAAAGGGAAATAGAAAATTTCTAATTAAATTGGTCGAAATTACCTTGTGGACTAGGATGGTGAAAGTACAGTGGTGGAATGAGTTCACCCCCTAGTTGCTGAGAGCACCGAGCGGATGGTCAAGCGAGCTCAAGCCATTACAATTGATGACGTACAAACTACAGGCAATTTGCATTTACATATTGTTACAGTCATTGGTTACACAACATCATTCAGCAAACAACGGAAATCACTATTGAGTTACAATGTATAGTTAAAATGCCTCACGGATGGGCATCAATTTCCAATGCCGCTGGGACTACAAGTTTTGGATTCGCGTGAAAACTATGTATTATACGTGTAACTGCCCTCACTTCCTCGTCACCGAAATATGAACCTTGTTTTCTCAACGTTTAAATCACTCACACAGTATTGATAAACGGTACAAAATAAAGCCTGCAGTGATTGTGGGTTTCATTTCGATTTTCTTTTGCTCATGGCCCGTCACGTTCTTGTCGATTGATCTCCATGGCGTTCTTCACCGCTTCCACATTGCACGAGACATTACGTGTCAATTGGGTGATGATTCTGTCCTCCTGTCCGGGATTTTTCAATTTTTGCAGGTGGTGCAGTGGCAACCCAGGCCAGTGCACTGTGACTAAGGTTGGCTGTAATGACCTAGCTGTCGACGCACCATTATAGAAGAAGAAAGAGGTGGGGGTAGAAAGGAAACTGCCTTTCTGCTCACATCAACGCACTCTCTTACGTTTCCATGGCAACCTGGCACGTTAAACGGAAAGTCGGCTCCGCCATCTTGGTTCGTCGCTTGTTTTCGCCAAATTCGTCAATCGCTATTAGCTACGCAACTACTAATTCGCGGTAAGCAACTGACTGGTGTGTTTTCGATGGAATTGTAGTCTAGCTTTCATTGTGTGGCCGACATATTGTACTTGCGATAATTCAGGCTCGATGTAAACTGCCCAAAAACAATGCTGTAATCAGTAACATCACAGTAGTGCAACTAATTCGTTCTCCACATGTAAAAGCTAACAACCATTTTTCAAAACTAGTAAAAGGTAATTATTAATTGTATGGTTTGGTACGTTACCTGAACGGACGTTTACGAAAATAATTGAAGTACGGCTCTGTACTAATTTGAACGATGTAACTTGTGCAGTGTGCTGTATTAGAGCCTAAATATATTGCGAAAAAATGCGCCCACAATCGTCCATTCACACCCACTATTCGTGTACAGATGAAGCTCTCAGTAGGTGTGCACCCAGTAGCTATTAATGAACACACTACAGCGCAGGCGCGTTGCTGTGAACCTACTTCCGCCGCGTCCTTTTTTGATCGTAAAATACACCGACGCGTAAACGTGAAGTTTCTTTTCCATCCCCATCCATTTATTCTCCTATAGCGCCATTACCCCCCCCCCCCTTACCCCCCAACACCACACAAGGGGGGGGGGGGGGGGGGCGTTCGCTCCTCAGACTGCGGGAATCTTCAGGTATAAGCACCGAAAAAATGCATTTATAACATTTGAATTAGAAAGTGGGAGCTTTCAGTTACTCATTTCTTGTTGTAAATGTATTTATTTATCTATTCTTCTAGTTGAAGATGCTTCTTCTAGTCTTATGCTTTCGACATTAAAATTGCAATCAGTTCAGGTTTAGTTGGTTCAGAACATTATTTTACATTGGCATATCAATGAACCCGTGAATGTTCAATCTTGGTGAACCCCTTGAACCGATCTTTTGTACCACCATTTTTAATTCGTGACCTTTGAAAATATTAATGTCAAAATTCATATTCCAAATCTATGAAACTGTAGCCTCGTTCGAAGGCTCTTTGCTACTCAGGCTGAGGGCATTTTCTGAAACTAGCACAAATAAATGCATTTACAATGCTTTAATTATTAAGCATACAATAGAATAAAAGAAGTCGTCCAATAAGCCAGGAGCTTCTTGAAGACCCAAGCTACAGTGGTAAGTGTCAGTTGTTTTTTTGCCGCAGGAGGGCGGAAACCGGAGTACCCGGAGGAAACCCTCGCGTAATCTTAAGTGCGAACTTGGGTTGTTCACTTCTGTAGAAACTTTATATAGTACATAATATGTTCTGCCAGTTGAAGATACACTCTGAAGACGATGTGTACTGACAGTACATATGAATGTGTACTTTTTCAGCCTCCACACGAGTTGTGTACTGGCAGTACACAGTCTGTCCACTGAGAGTATACATTCTCGTCATAGGTTGTGTAGTACCAGTGCACAAATTGTGTACTCTCAGTACACAGTTCGTGTGGAGGCTGAGAAAATACACATTGATGTGTACTGCCAGTACACATCGTTTTCACAGTGCACACACACACACAACAGTCTGAGGCGCAAAAGGCATTCGAAATTAAAATGTCAATGACTCCAAGCTATTATTTCGTCTTGAACATTGTTTTGCAGTTAGCACGGAAAAGAGACGTAAATGCTGCACCAATATCGGTTTACCCCTGTTGCCCTAATCTTTTGTAATCGACATTTTGAATTCGTAACGTTTGAAATTATTAATGTCCAACTTTGTATTCCGAATCTACGGAAACTATCTCGTTTGCGGCGAATAATAAATGTGCTTGTGTGTGCTGCAGGGCAATAACCACGCGGACGGATAGCAGATTACATCTTCTAGGCTATCCTCTTTAACTTTAGTGCATGGTCATTATCGTGATACCATGAATGCATTCTTGATCACTCTGCGGCACCTTTGTGAATAACAAGTATCCAGCGACATCACGCATCCTTGAAAAGTGCAGCCGGTTAGGTTTTAAAGACTTAAAACTTAAAGTCGTCCGAAAGGATGGGCGTAAATTAGGAAACCAGAGGTTGGTGAAAATTTAAACGCTTTCACGCAGTGGACATCAAATTGTCTGGTTCCCCCGTTTGCTGGCCACTTGTTAGGCCAGTGTAAAACTCAGTAAGTAGTTAAAGGTACGTTCCTCCCTGCGCCATTTTTCTCGATCCCCCACATCAAGTACGGCCCCAAAGTTCTATTTACTTACCTTTAGTCAATCCCTAGCTAAAAATCCGTTTTAAAATGTGGCGTCTACGAGATTTTCTGTTGAATATTGGGAACTAATTTAATAACATCCTGCGATTTTATATGACCCTTTGCGCGCGTACAATAACCTTGAAGTTTCATCTGTGCGTGTGCACGTACTAATTTTTAATCGTTTGCTAATAATTGCCATGAGATCAAAAATTTAAAGGACTAATGCTGTAACAATTAAAAATATTTATGCCACTAGATCGCCGAAGAAAAATTACAGGATACTAGCCTAAAAAAATTATAAAGTGTGATGTTAAGACACGAAAGTAATTCGGGTTTGCGGCGACGCAATTTGTGCATTCATGCTGTTTCGTCAACTACGCCCAAAGCCAACTGAGATAGCAGCTGCGTTCCTTGCTGTGAGGAACGCAGCTACTATCTTAGTTGGCCTTGTATTACGACGCACAGCCTCACGAAACGGGACGATTGTAAAATGTGCGGATAGCTATCGGCGCGTGGCTGTAATGAGGCAGGCGGAGTGTACCTACCTTTAAAGATCTACATGAGGGCCACCTATAGAATTCGTCAGAGGCCGTAGTGGCGGAAGGTATGGTGTTCAAATAAAAACAGGTAGATTGCGTAACGATTGTTAAGTAAGTTGATTGAACTGTTGCTTGAACCACTGAACTTAGTACATATCAAACTCAACGTTCGAATTTCTGCTTACAACGGCCTGTGCTGTGACTTGGTTGGATGATAAGAAGCATGATCCCTGAATGGTTTTAGTAAATTTTATCAACAATGAGAGATAGTCCAGTATGCAATTCATGCATTACCTTGCCTGAATGTTAAAATAGCCCAAGTGCCGCCATTAAAAAGAAAGACCACGTCCTCCCCCTACCGTTTGTTGCTCGCAGGACAGTCATACTACTGCTGCTGGTCCATAAGAAATGGCGACCCAGTCTAACGTTTGCCGAAATCAGAAAACAAAAACGAACTCGTTTGATGTTTAAGGTAAGGTTTAACTGATCCGAAGTCCACAGTGTTCCTGTATTGTTTAGTCCTCGTGAAACCTTACTGCTGTATTCATATGTTTGTACAGTGTTTATTTTAGAACGCGATAGGTCAGATTGGTACATTCTACTTGGCTAAACGACATCACTAAAAAATCGTAAAGACCAAAGTCTTAGTGTACTTAGTACTGACCTACAGTTTAAGTAATTCAGGGTTCGTGCGACTCCATGAAAACCTGGAATTGTCATTGAAAGTAAAAATTAAATAGCAGTCCTGAAATCTTGAATATGGAATCTTGAAAGTGGCGTAAGTATCAACAGAATGAACGGAAAGGAGGGACTTAACTTGAATAATGCTGAACAGTTAGGCGAGTGTGATCACTATATTAATCTTAAAATAAATTTGAAAGCTGGTATATGGTTTTAATTTCATTTACGTGTCTAATGGTTCAATACAGCAGTAAAGTTTCACGTGGACTAAACAGTACAGAAACACTGAGGTATATGAAACCTTACGGGAAAGTTTAATTGTGTTCCTTTGCTGTTTTGACTTCGAATCAGTTAAACCTTACTGTAAACATCAAACGAGTTCGTTTTTGTTTTCTAATTCGTGATACTTTGGCATACCAAGTTGGTTTACTGTACTCACTGAAAACACACTGAATTTTGCTCGATTCGCTCGCTCATTCAGTGCAGGTATTTCTTCTGGAAGTATGTATGTATGGATCAAGTTCTCTTTCAGCAGCTTTATCCTTTATTTGTAACTATGTAGTTGTTCCCCGGCGTAACAGACGCCGGTCTAGATGATTCCCGCATGCATGAGCAAAATATTTTTCTTGGCCCAATTCCCCCCCCCCCCCTTACATTCCCCATTGTGGCCAAACACCCACCTGCAGTCCCCCTGGTACACTCTATCCCCACCCGTATTCGCTACCCCCCTCCACAGCGTATTCTGCCATTGCGTGGTTTGTGGAGTTTAAAAAATAAGACAAATTAAAACTCGTTGCTTCCTGCTAGCTAATAGACTTTCCTGACCTAACTCAATCTTACATTATAAACCAAAGTCTCACAGCAGAAATGAAGCAACCGCAACGACGACCCCCGGAAGGGGAACAATGAAAACGTGCGAGTGTGTAAATTCTTTGGCTTGAAGTTGAAACTGGGACGTTGTTGCCCTGAAAAGAAGTTGAAATTGGCACATTGTTGCCTCGACTAACAATTTGGTCTAACAATTAGCCTTCTAACCAAACACCGTGGTAATCTCAAGCGCAACTATTAGTTATGCACACTTCTTTTTCACACGGTACGCCTCGCTTAAGCCACAGCGAAAGACTGGGAGTGGGGGGGGGGAGTGAGTGGTTACCATTCAGCATACGATTACGCGTTAACTCAACCTAAAAGAGAATTTCTGGGGGTGTTTGCTATTAACTTAAATAACCATCCACATTCAACTACGTTCAACTAGGAGAAAGGGAAGGAAACCAAGAGGAGAGGGAGAGGACGGGATAAAAGGAGAAGTGGAGAGGGGAGGGAGAGGATTGGCGGAAAGGGGGAGTGTTACACAAACAAAAATCGACTGTTGCAGTGAACGATCAGCCAGCACCGAGCAAATACTGGGAAACAACCACGGGTCAAACAAATCCCCGGGTGAAGCCGGGTACGATGCTAGTGAAATGATAACCGTTGAGCGTCGAATTCAACCACTACAGAAAGACACGCAACCGTAATAATAACAGGATTTCGTTAAAGACACACATAAGCATCTCGACACCATGTTGCATGAATGAATAGGCTTACTCTCGAACCCAATTCTCCGTTAGCTGCTACTTACGAAATTAAATCGGCAGGTAAAAATAAGGCCTAGAAGATGACAATTATGCCTAAAATTCCAAACTACGCCTAAAGCACATTGTGATGGTTACAACTTTTAGATTACATAATAGAGATCGGTGTTGTTGTGCATGAAAGAGGTGTGCACCTCAACATTTTCGTTGGCGGTAGCTCGAAAGAGGCGGGAAGTGGCCGACAAGAGAGCCCATCATCTGTGGAAAGGCACCAGATACAGAAAAACTATTTTCACCATTAGATTCAGCTTCCAAAAATTAGTTAAAATATTTTTAAAACAACCGGAAGTATGAAGCGGAAGTGACACGAAAGTGGCGGAGTGTACAGAAGTCCAGTTGCAACTATGCAGTCACTGCAGTTGCAGCTGGACTTGTTTTATAAGCTGAAATAAATTGTGTTGTTGAGCCTCCATCATCCTGGCTACTGTGTTAAATAAATACAGATGCAAACACATTATAGCCCTGCTTGCAGCTGTGTCTCAAACGCGATACGAGGCGGATTCCCTTGCAGTGTTTCATTTGTCCCAGAACTGTTGTTTGTTGTTGGGAACATTACCATGTACTGTTGATAATTTGGGTTTAAGTACTGCCAATAAAAAGGGTTCAAGAACTGTTAAGTCCAGATTTTATTATTATGTTTAGCCTATTGCTAAACAATACAGATGACTTGCCTATTGCTACACTACGTTTACATGGCCCCAAGAAAGCTCATTTTAACGATGTGCTTTGAAATGCGCATCAAAAAACAGCACGTGTTTACAAGCCGCAAGGCTGCGATTAAGCCCATTCCACTCAAGAAAGCAATTCGTGCTAGTACGCCTAGAAAACCTTTCCTTCCTGTCCTCCCTTTGGAGAATAGTGAGCAAGTCCCACGCTGCTCTACCCCCTGCATGTAGTAAACTAGGTCAGCTTAAACTCAAATAACCAAACGTATGCAAGGCTTAGTTGTCTTCCTAGTCATGTATGCTTATTTTTAGTTTAGTTACCTAAATTTGTAATGGCACCAACACAAATTAAGTGGACGCCGCAACTGTGTCCGCCATCTTTGCTAGGCATTCACAACGTCTCAATGCTATTGCGAGTGTTTACATGAATAAAGACGATGCGGTTCAGACTCCCGATCCACGTCTGTAAAGTGCTTCGGGTTCTGTACCACCAAACGGGAGAAAGCGCCATGAAAGGGAACGGGTGTTTACAAGACCCACGGAGGAAACACGGACACAATGTGCATCCCGCTGAAGGGCTTCAAAGTAGTCATGTAAACGTAGTTATAGACGGCGTATGCTACTTTGATCTTTTTCGTAATGAGGCAAAGACAATTGTGCAGCGATAAATGTTGTATGCTGCTGTGAAAGCATTGTTACCGGTTGACACCGAGTTTTTGTAAAAACGTTCTGTGTTGGAATAAAGTATTTTTTTCTGATAATCCGATGCCTTTTCCTGCTCATTTTTATTTTATCCTTTCAGGAATTATGCTAACTTTGTGGAGAAATAATGCATCAAATTTTTTAGGGTTTGAGTATTTAACATGTGTGAAAGGTCAGATTTACTACCTTTTTATTATTGTTTGTTCCGTGTCACGAAATGTTTAACACTAACATGTTTGATTTCATAGCGGTGAATTGACTGGGCGTTTGTGCGTCAAGGTTTGTACGAACTTACAGTTGTAAGCTAGCTAGTAGTAACTATTTAAATGTGAGGTAGTTGGAGACCGTTCAGTCGAAGAGCTGAGTACGGTCGTTCACGGTCAGAGAAGAAAATCCTAACCGGTTTGACAGGGACTAAAAATTTACCACCTAAGTATAGTTATATGTATAGTTTGTAAGTCCTTTTCCTCCTCCCAGCTCCTTAACTTTCCACTTGCATAGGTTTCAGTCCCCTGGTTTCAATTAGGCCTCTCCCTCTTTGCTATTTCGACACGTAGTACGTGTGTTAACGCTTTCGGTATCGAATCTAGCCGACCTTTCACATTCCGAAAATTTGAACTTGATACTTCATCTGGGTCCTTTTATAACTTTCACCACACCCCTTAAAGCAATAGTTGACCGCCAAACCTGCACGGTCGCAATAATCCTTTTCACCAGCAAAGTTCTCCGTTGGCGACCCTGGCCAGACGCTACACGTCCTCTATTCGGGAAAAGTCGGTGATAAACGACGCTTCTCTGGCCTTTTGTAGCTTTTGCCGTCGACAAAATGGGTTCGTCCAGCGTAAAGTCAATGATAGCATCAGGGCTGATTTAGGTGGTGGGGGCCGGTCACATCACAATGAGAAGTGAGTGTTGTTGCCTCCTGCATCAGTGTGATTAGTTATTCTGGCTCAAATACTGCTCCTTTTCCCTCCCCGACACCCACGCGAACAAGCTGCTTTGTA
>JAHWFP010230869.1:0-16694 GCA_023313725.1 Lithobius niger
AGCCCTAGAAATCTGATTGTGTGGATGATTTAATAGCATACAAATTGCTTTCTTGTTACCTAAATTGCTTTGTTATAAATAATCGTTTGCAACTTGGACCAAATTTACCCCCCCCCTTAATGTTACCCTCTGTAACCGGTTTTAAGTTTGAACCAAAATTTCGACTTGTGTGCGGAACTTGCATTTGAATTTTAGTGCTGGAATTAAAGGAAGGCATTTCCTAAACCAAATTCGTACGCAAAGCTAAAAGTAAACATTCACGCCCTCACGCTTTCGGGCAGCATGAATTCTTTCTGTTTGCCGCGATCGTTCTGGAGCAGAATGCTGCACATCCAGTTTAAATGACACGTCACACGACGTCATAATTACTCATGGCTTTTAAGTCCATGGCGCCACTCGCTAAGTAAACAAAGATATTTGCAAACGAATCAGCACGTATAGGGGAGGGGGAAGGATGAGAGCGACACCATCATATGGTAAACAAAGGTTCAGATTCTCTAGTTTCAGAGGTTGCAGGTTGAGCTGTTCTTGGATAGAAACAATAATACATAATTAAGAATACACATCTGACACAATGTCTGTAATAGCATTGTGGATTACGGTGTGAAGTCATAGCTCAGGTGGAATGTGCTTCGTTTTTCTAGATGCCAGCAGTGTGTGTGGAAATGAGTTTTAAACAACACACACTCCATGAAGCGCATTCTTACTGCATGTGCGTACTTTTCTTAAATTCTAACTTTGGAACCGTTTAGGATTGTGCATGTGACGTCATACGTTCCTAACTCATAAAACCTCTGCTTTACAGATGCAACTCCACTTACCTCCTCATACATATAAAGAGGCCATTAAATCTAATAAAGAGCCTGGATGTGTTGCAAGTGCGAACAACGTTAAAATTTTACATTTAGTTCCTTTAAAACAGCCCTGTTTTTAAGCGAGCTGTCGTATTGGGTGGGGGGGGGCGCCGCCCGAGGTCAATGGCGCGTCGACAGGTAGGAAATTAGCGCCACGTTCAGTCACAGTGCATGGCGCCCGGGTTACCAGATCTAGATTCTATCGTATAGCCTATCTGTACCTTTAAGGACGGAAAAGCCAAGGGCTCAACAAGATTGTTAAAAAAAAGACACTCAAGCTCGACGCATAAAACGTTAAAAACACTGGTATCTAATATTTCGGAGCAATATGGTGGTTGGCTCCATTTTCAAAGGTTAAAAACATAAAAACTCACACATTCAACAACCACCTTACCAGGTCGCCATGTTGAATACAGTGTTGAATAAAGTTGTTGAGTGTGTGAGTTTTTATGTTTTTAACCTTTGAAAATGGAGCCAACCACCATATTGCTCCTAAATATTAGGTACCAGTGTTTTTAATGTTTTATGCGTCGAGCTTGAGTGTCTTTTTTTAACAATACATAACGCATTTTTTTAACCATTCATAGGCTCAACAAGACTTAAAGAAATACAGATGCAAACCTATTTACGTTGACTTTTGGACTTATATGTCAGACTGGCTGAGCGGGGCAATCGAACCCACGACCTTTGAAACCAAAGGCCGAGGTCCTATACCACTGAGCCAAACTGATGTCAGTAAGGCTCAGTGGTAGGACTTTGGCCTTTGGTTTCAAAGGTCGTGGGTTCGATTCTCCCGCTCAGCCAGTCTGGCATACAAGTCCAAAATTCAACGTAAATAGGTTTGCATCTGTATTTATTAAACTCTGTCTGTACTTCCTGCAAAAATTGAAAAACTCCGTAACAGGAGGACAGTCATCATCTAATTCGCACGCAATGACTCGCGGAAGGTGGAAACGGCGACGAACACCATCAAGATGGTGACAATAGACAAGAACATGACGGACACTATACCACGCGCCATGGCTGTTTGCTCTGACGTGCACATCACGTGACTGGGCTAGTCCAATCAGATGGCCAAACAGCCGTTGTTCTCGTTCGTCATTGGGTAACTCATGGTGACGTCACGGCAAACAGCCATTGCGCATGGTATAGGACACAGGAAATCATCTACACGACATTATTCTTCTTTTGCAGAAGGGGGAGGGGGTTAATTATTTGTTGACCTTGAGTGGAGGGGAGAATCAAGACTTGCTTGTTAATTTCCTCGTCAAATGGAATGTTTGTCATCAGTATAATACGATGATGTTTATCAAATACAAAGATTTCTTAATAGTAGCGTGAGTTTGTAATTGTACATCCTTCGAGACAAAATACGTGAAACGTTATCCTTATGTTGCTGGTTGTGTTGTTGTTTTAGTTGATGTTGTTGTTGTTGTTGTTGTTGTTGTTGTTGTTGTTGTTGTTGTTGTTGTAGTTATTGTTGCTGGGTTATATATGCCGCAAGACGATGAGAAATGGTGGACTTCCAAGCTAACCAATATCATCGTTAATTTCAATTGCAATGGCAAATGCACATTCGACTCAACATATAAAGTACTAGTGTCGTAGTACTTCTTTTAACATGTAGTTACGTTCGTTAGCACTGGGATGTCTTGACTTTTGAAGACATCGTTGAGCAGACATCATACTTCACTCGTTTATCCGCCAGTTCCATTTACGTTTACGCCCATGCGAGGACAGAATCCACCCTGGTCTGTTGAAGGCCATCGAACAAACAACGTCTCTGATTCGTTTTTCAGTCAGTTGCATTTTTTTGTTCAGGGGGTAGGCAGGAGCAGTGCCCCGCAAAAATTAGCCGAGAGGGTGTAAAAATCTTTGGATAAACATATTATTCAGTATTATCTTCAAACTTTATTTTTGTGGAAGCCATACTATAGATAAAAATAATGATACAATAAAAATAAAGCGGCCCTACGTATTCTAGCAGGGGGTGTATACGGAACATAAAATTTGCCCCTCCCCCCCCCTCCAGAAAGATATATTTATTTACGTTACTGTTGACGTGCCCTTCCTTAAGTCGCAGTCAAGAAAATTACTGAAATCTGAAAACTACGTTAATTTAATCGATTTCTTGCTTCTGCTTAGGAACCAGCTTTAATTCGACTAATTACTTTTGGAAAACCCTTAGTCTGATTGATTGTAACTTGCATACTTTTTTTTCATTCAACAGAATGTAGTCAATCTTTCATTGCACACACCAACAGTTCCAGAAGGATTATGTCCTGCTGAGCCTACGAGCAGATCCCAGCTCTCTTCCCTCAATCCTCCCTCTCTCTCCCTCCCTACCTCCCTCCTAAAAACGCTCCTTATTGCAGCTAACTGAAATGAGAGGAAAAATTTAAGGCATGAATTAAAAGGGAGGCCTTCTTAAGCCCGCGCTTTCCGCCGTCAGCTCGGCTAAGTGCAAGCCCTCGTTATTGAAGCTCTCGCAGCGTTAAAGGAGGCATATCAGCGTGAAATCACAAAACTTGCTAAAAAAAAGGCAATTTTAATTAGGAAAGGACCCGTCTTTGGCGACGGATTTTGTTTCCTATGCAGCGTATGACGCGAGTCCGTATAATGCTAAGCTGCCTTGAAGCTTCAGTTTACAAAGCAAACTGGCTTAAAGCAGTGGTTGTTGTTCTGCCATTGCTAGTATTTTGGTGTTGGATGAATTGAAACGGGATATCTGCAAATGACAGATAACCAGAATTTAATTTTTATTTTAACACGTCGGGAAAATTGTGAAGTAATCTTCCTGTATAGGTATCTAGAATGGTTTGTAGGAACTCTAACCTAAGAATAAATCCCAAGGCAAAGGGTAAAGGTGGATCGCAGTATTTGTAGTGTGGAGGCCAAGAAGCAGGTTGATTTCCCTCGGTGTGTGCATTTGTAGCCTTTAGGTCACCGCTGTTAAAAATTGATCAGCTGCTAAGCTCGGCTGGAGCCTGTAGCCAGGATTTCGCCCGGTAGCGTAGTGGTTAGCAGAATATATATATTTTTTTAACACGTCGAAAAAATTGTGAAATAATCTCCCTGTAGGTATTTAGAATGGTTTTCGGAAACTGCAAACACAGAATAGATCACAAGGCAAATGGTAAAGGTAGCTCACAGTATTTCTAGTGTGGAGGTCAAGAAGTATAGATTGGTTTTCTTCCGTGTGTGTGTTTGTAGCCTTTCGGTCACCGCAATTAAAGGTTGGTCAGCTGCTAAGCTCGGCTGGAACCTGGAGCTAGGATCATACCGGTATAGCGTATTGGTTAGAACGCCCGGGTAGTAAGTGGGAAGTTCTGGGTTCGAGTCACAATCGGGACAATAGTATTTTCTTACTTTCGCTAATTAGGGTATCGTGTATTCTTAACAAGACCACTTTTAAATTCGCACTGTTTGCTTCGTTGTGGGAACTTTTCCGTAGTTCCATGCCTTTAAGTACACCAATATTTACTGATCCGATCCAATACCGATACAATTAGAGTACTGCGAGTCTACAACGATACTGTGTTTTTTTGTGTGTATGTGTGTGCGTTTTTTGTGTGTATTTTATGTGCTTTGTGTGCTGTAACCTAAGCAAACTTTGTCTTTCCCAGCATGAGTTAGGACTGTTTGGACAACGTATATGAAGAATATTTAGGTTTCTAACAAAGCTAAAAAAAATGTTGTGTCTTTGATGGAAATATTTTTTTTTTTGTTAAACAAAAATAGTTGAGAATGACTTGAGCTATGGACTTGCAACTATACTTTGTTCCACATTATGTTTTCAGAAAACTGACTGTATGACGCCTCGTTTTCTTCCACTACGAGTGCAAAAAATCCGTAAACATCCCATTCGTAAACTCTAATAGTAACTGTGTGTGTACAGTCTACAAGTATGATTTCCACATATTTTTGCACTCTAAGTGCAAGGAAACGAGTCGTCATCCATTCGGTTTTCTGAAAACATAATGTGGAACAAACTATAGCCCAGTATCTCGAAAAAAATACCTTAAAAATGGTTATTTGAACGCCAAAATCGGTAAAATTTGTTAAAATTGTCGAAAAATAAAATATTACCTGAGCTGCTAGCCTTAAAAATCATATATCAACGAAGTTATTCAGTCAACAAATATCACGGAAATTGATTAGACATCAATGTGCTACCGCTAAAAGAATTAACGCATACAAGTATGAGTATACCACACTTAAAAATTAATTGGTTTCAGAGTATTTTTAGAAAAATTTAACCAACACGCCCACCTTACGAGTCTTCATGGATTTAGAGTATGTATAGGACTGGTCAACTAATTTTGAACACTTCTTTACCATGACAAGCTTTGATGCAGTTCTTGTTCCTGGAAGAAAAATTGTTTCATTCTTTTGCATGGATTATACGGTTATGGCATGGATTTTGCAACAATGGGGCGGTGTAAGCAATTTAATGCACACTTTTGGTAGCCACGCCTTCCTCCAAAAACGTGGCTATGCCTACGAGGATGTCGCACTGCCAAAAGTATTCATTATTATGTGCTGGGCGTATCTTGAGTCCTACATGTGTCTTGTGAGCGGCTGCATCTTCCTGGAATGGGCGGCTTTAATCGACGACCGCCATTGTTTTTGTAACCATCTTGGATATCAACAAGGCACTCTGCTACCAGAAACGTACAATCGATTATCTGTGTTCGTTCTGGGGCGAACTCAAGATAGGCCGCGGATACTATAAATACCTTACATCGGCCCATTTTCGTAAAATCCATGCTATAACTGTCTTATTACCCTACATTCGTTTCAGGATGGAAATACCGTTGTCAAATGAAGAGGGAAGTTCGCATTTCCTTGTTCCATATAGCTCGAATAACAGACGAGCAACAATGCCTTGACAGTGTGCTTTGATATAAGGTTCCATCATGCACTTATTCCACCTGTTTGGTTGTAATTTGGAATTCACCCAAACCATAGCTTGATCCCGTGTTATTTAGCTTGGCTGGATCGTTAATACTGTGGTGTTGGAGTTGAGGAGCCGTCGCACGTACCAATACTCGCCACAAGCTTGAAGGCCAGGTTGATGTCTACTTGCGTGTGCTTTTGTTGCTTATTCCATATTCAGGAATAAATACGGCTTTGTTCAATTGGATTTGTGACTACTTGAAGGGTCGCCGTCACAGAGTCGTTATCGGATCGGGGCAGAGTCAAGTGACTGGGCGGAAAACAGTTGTGGCATTCCTCAAGGTGGCACACTCAGCGGATGGCTGTTCAACTTATTTATTAGTGACATCACTAAGTTTATTTCTTCAATTGCCTTGTTATGTGCTGATGATCTTAAAATTTATAACAGATCTGATTCACTTGAAAGTTGCCAGCAGCTTCAAAATGACCTTGATCGGTTAGGTAAATGGGCAGCTGACGATAAAATGAAGTTTCACCCAGAGAAATGTGTTATTCTACGTATTGACAAACGCAAGGCTGTTGACTTTCAATATTACTTGTCTGGTCATCAGTTGCAAGAACAAACCGTCGTGAAAGATTTGGGCATCCTTGTGGACAACCAACAAGTTCCATAATCAGGTGCAAGAAGTTGTGAATGATGCTCGGAAAACGTTTTTTAATTTAAAGTCAATGTTCAAATCGTGGACACTTACGAATACAAGAAGATTGTATATGACGTTTATCCGATCAAAACTTGAATACTGTGTACACGCCTGGTCACCCCATTACAATGGTGATATTTACAAGTTCAGAGAGCCGTCACCAGGCACTGTTCTTCGCTGAAGGGCTTCCCTGACGAAGAACGTTTGAAAACACTTGACCTGACAACCCTTGTTGATAGGCGTTTAAGAGGTGACCTTATCAAGACCCGTCAAATTCTGTCTGGCGAAGTGATTTTGCCTGTCGACCAGTTTTTTCAACGCTCGACTGTCATACGAACCAGAGGACACGGCATGAAGTTGTCGAAACCACGAATCCGCACCATTGTTGGACAGTCTTGCTTCACTGTGAAAGCCATTACTTCTTGGAACGCACCCCCAGAAAGTGTTGTGACAGCACCTTCGACCAGCAGTTGGAAAAGACAATATGACCTGACTCAGTGTTAAAGTGTTTTTGTTCCATGTTTTGTTGTGAACCGGTTACGTAAGCTTGCTTTCTTCCGGTATTAATTGAATTTAATTTAACTTAATTTGATCGTCTCTAAAGCTTTCGTATCTTCACTGTTTAGTTTTTTAGCGGTCATCAAGGAATTAAATTTCCCACAGTAAAAGATTTTGTGTTGAGTGCTAGACAAAAAAAATAATAATAATTAAGTCAACAAAATTTTGCTTTCGAACAATCGCATCATCAGCCTATATTATGCTCCTAAAAACACTCTCACCTCTCCATTTTCCCTGTAAATGGGGTTTTGTTGTATAAACGTTTAAGCGCCATTGTACACATTGTTGTAAAAGTGTTTAAACTTCGCATCTCGCTGAAGGCATTCACGCCGGGATCAAGTCAGCGTAATTACATTGTTCCCGCTCATTTGGATGCTGCGGGCATTTCTGACGGCGACACGCAACGTCTACTCGTTAGCAACGTCGAATGATCTACTAAAGTTGTCGATGCGGAATTAATATGGCATAATAAAGAACGCAAAAGGCGTTGGTAGCGAAGGGAGTGGCATGAAAAGGTCCCTTGTACTCCCGTTTTATGAGACCATTAAAACAGTGGCGTAACATGCTAAGAAATTGCCATAGCCGGAAGCTCATCCCTCGTCGTATGTACATAAGTTCATTTTCCTGCATGTTATAAGCCTTGAAGTGGCGGTTTTCATTATCTGCGGATATTAAAAATATGGTTTTTCTTCTGCTAAGGCGTGTAGAGACACAGCTGAATTGCGCTTAAGTACACATTGTCGTTATGTCCTTCCTATACAATCGCTGTTTCTTCATTGTGACTTTGTTCGTTGCGAAAGCGTGGCATAGTGAAGATTAGTGTGCTGTGCTGACGTTCTTTAAGCCTTATTGCGGCTATTTAGAAAATAATTCTTGTTATAGGCCTACACGACGCATGTGTCACGTCACCGGACTTGTCCAATCAGGCGGCTTGGCTGCCGGCTGTTTTCGTTTGTCAGTGGCTGACCCGTCGTTATTACGTCACATTACAGAGCCTTGGCGCTTCATTTAGGGCATCTTGCGGGTCTTAAACCTTGTTAAATTTAGGGTGTATTTATGCGCTTTCTTGCATCATAGAATTTAACGCGATGGAGAAGTTGTAGTTGCCACTGCATCGCGATTCGGATTAACTTTCTCGGACGTCGTTTGGCTAAAAATTTGCAGTCGTATAATTCGTGACAGTAAGATAACAAATTCCTTCTGACGAAACAATATTTCTCGTCTGGTCTACATTATCAAAAACCAAAAACCTGGTAAAAAGGACCGCCAAGTTCCGAATGGTTCGGCCCTTCAAAGGAGTGATATCAACACACCAAAACATTCGCCAAGTTAAACGTACCGCGACTAATAGTTCGAAGGTTAAATGAAAACTAAAACATTGCTACTTTCGGTATGATATCACTTCTTTTTTTTTAAAACTGTGTATTACACTCAACTCAACTAGCCTGCAGATGTGTAATAAAGTGCCACGTCAACTCTTGTGTAATAAAGTGCCACGTGCTTGAGTGGTAATTTTTCCAATATTTTAATTTCATATTTAACTCCTTTGAGAGGCCGAAGAATGCTCAACTTATTCACTTCTTCATCATTTTTTTTTTTAATTTAATTTATTTTTTATTTAGGTTATATCACTCCTTTGTGAGGCCGAACCATTCTCAACTTAGTGGCCTCTTTACCGGCTTTGGCTTTATTTTGACACTTTTTTTGCTTTTCGTGAATTGGACGTAGACACATTTTCTTTGGTAAAGTTGTTTACATTTGTGACGACACACTAGTGTGAGTCTAGATACGCACGACAGTTTACACGTTCTCACTGCCCGAAGTTTGGCCGTCCAATCAGAGACAATGCCGACAATACTAAGTAATAGTGATTGGTTATCGATTTTTAATCCACGGCTGGGATGTCTCGCCAGCCAAATCATCCCAGCCGTAGGTTAAAAATCGATAACCAATCGGTTATAAACTATAACTGATTTATATCACGGTTGGGACGTCCAGCTAACTCGTATTTAATTAAAACGTGTTTGTGTTTTGTGAAAATTGCTTCAAGAAAACGTTGATCGTCAGTTTCCTCAATATGAATGAAGGTCATACTATTTTAGTTTGAGGAGGGGGAAGTGTGTGATAGACGGACGAATCAAACTTTGTGGAAGGAGGGGGAAGGGTGGGAGTTAGACAAGCGTCGGTTCGCAAGCTGGGTTTGGTTTTTCGCTGGAACCTCACTCGTGCTTATCGAAGCCTTATCGTGTTTGGAACGAATAATTCGACATGTGAGACATCAGGGATACAGTGACATTACTATGACATTCTGAGAAGGTACGTAATTCATTTTGTGCATTTGTAGTTTGAAAATTGTTTAAAAGATACGGTAGTATGGTATCGGTATGACTGAAGGTCATTCCATTTCAGGTTATGGAGGGAGGGAGGGAGTGACTAGGCTGGGTGGGAAGGTAACGCCAGTGAATAAGCTTAGATAAGGACCAGTGAAAGTTTGCAGGGATCGGATTTCATTCATTTTAAGTAATTCGTTTTATACGTTTTTATTGCGTTACGTTTTTTTTTTTTTTTTTGCACACTATATTTGGTTGTTGGTGTGTGCGTTCCTGGTCGCGTGATCCGGAAGTGTCAAACGTGTGGGTTATCAGCAAAAGTATGGGTTATCGGCAAAATTGTTGGGTAACTTGATAACCCACACTTTTTGCAATGACGCACATGCACTTCCGGTATTGGTTAACGGGATTTAACCTACGGAAATTTAGCGTGGCGTTGTGTTAGCGTGACGTCACAGCCTTGGTATAACAATCATTATAACAATACTTTCGTACTTACGCGCCCTCCCACGCCATTCCTGTTACACCCCCCAGGCTATAAACCAGAAACGGTATGCAGTTCGCATCGTACTGCAGCCATTCGTCCAATTTCATAACTGGAAACCTTCCTGCTATCTCGGTATCGGTGATTAGTCACCTAGGAATTAACATGGGGGTGAGCGGACTAGAAACTAGAAGAATTAGAAGAAACTATATGCAACGTTATTGAGGCTCAAATTTTGCATTGAAACCCACTTAGCTAACATTCCTACATATGTTAATTTTTGTCAGGTGGATCATTACTCTCTATTTTACCATAATTTAAGCGTCTGTGCCGCATTATTATTTTTGTCTAAGTACCTGAAATATACCAAACTATGCTTCAGGATATTAGACACTGACGCTATGGCATCGCGATACAATGGTTTACAACCTTGACAATTGAATTGATGTGATGTTTGTATCTAGCGTGTGCCTATAGATACTCAAATTACTGCCTGTTTTCGTTTTGAGCCGGCGGAGCTAAAACCACCGCCAAGTTGGAACAGGTGATTTCTAGCTTCTAGCTGCGAGAATGTAAAGAGAAATCATTGCCTAAATCATCTCCAAGTTTGGTCATCACAATTAACTAGAGACATCGATCATGTTGAATCTGCTCAGCGGCTTCACCAAAATTTTACCATGCCTTAAAACATGACGTACTCTGAAGGTTTGTGTTTATTTTTAAAGCTTGACTCACTTGAGCTGCGTAGGCTACGTGCCGACCTCTGTATAACGTACTTAATCTTAAAGGGGAGCACTGGCATTGATAGTGGTGTCTTTTCTGAGGTCATAGGAAATAATCGTGCTAGAAGTCATCCTATTAAACTGACTGTAAATCATGTTCGTACGGACTGTCGGAAGTACTTCTTTTCTCATTGGATGGTGGCTGTTTGGAATGCTCTTCCATCTTACGTGGTTTTATCCACTTCGTTTTCTACGTTCAAGAAAAAAATTCACAAAGCGGACCTCTCAAGTTTCGTGATGTCGAGCTCACCACTGCATAATCAATTTCTTCTTTTCTTGATTATGATTTGTGTTGTTGCTATACTTTGTGGACTTCGGCCTATGGCTAGTATTACCCTTTTTAAACTTAATAAATTTAACCTCGGAGTTAGTGGCTACTCTGTGGCCTTTCCGTGTCCTTTCACTGATTGTGGTAAACCTATTATTATTCTTATTATTATTATTATTATTAGAAATAATGTACAATTAGAAATAACAGTTCCGAAAATGAAAAATAAACACGCGATTAACTTAATAACGCACAATGAACAATGCGAATTTATAAAAAATGGTATAAACAAACAGAACTGCTCAAAAAGTGGTAGGAAAATTGATTTAAAGGATACTGCAAAATATTTAGGAATAGAAATTGACTCAAAATGGGATTTTAAACACCATGTAATGAAATTGATCATAAAACTTAGACAGATGATACCAAAATTATATAACGTAAAACATATTCTATGCAATAAAAATATAAAAATTCTCTATGAAGCAATGATAGGTAGCATTCTGCGATATGGAATCGAAATTTATGGCTTTGCTTCTGAATATATAATATTGAGACTGGAAAAGGTACAAAATAAATTGGTTAAGGTGTTATTTGGAAAAGAAGGGAAAAAACAAATGATATCCTTATTTATAATAAAATACTAAAAATATATGAATTAAGAGACTATATCATAATACTTAAAAATTATTACATAAATACATATAAAACTTATGATGAACCAAAAAGTTTGCGTTTTAGAGTATCATCAGAAAAATTTAAGTTACCCTGTTGGAACAATGCATATGGCATGAGAAAAAAAGATTATTACATACCATACACATTTAACAAACTAGAAAAAAATATGTTACATTTTTAAAGCAACCATGAATTAAAAAGTAAATTAATAGATGTACTTATAATAAAACTAACGCTACTAACAATTCATAAATTGTGTATAATATATTATATTTATTCATGTATGCATCTGTTTATTAATCAAGTATTGATTTATATGTTATGTGTTAAGTGCTTTATGTAATTATTGTAGCTCTCAGAAGTTATTATTTTAACTTCGAGCAATGTACACAATAAACTTATTTTTATTATTACTTCGAAAAAATTTCAACAGATGTAACCGCTAACCCTGAGGCGCTCCCTGTTACTGGAAACACGATGGCGTCGCTTTCGTTTTGTCGCTTTCTCTTCTGAAACAACAGCGGTTTCTTCTTGGCAAAATTGTGCAGTTTTCCATCATTTAAAATGATAATTATGAATAATTTTGCTCAATAAATGTCCACAGAATGTAATTATATCCCCAGCAATTAAGGTTAGACCGTTTTTATTTTAATAAAAAGGTACGTAAAAACGTATGGCGCTTTTGTTCCTTTCAGGTCTTACACTAGAGCTGGTTGTACATTATAGCCTATGTAAATTCTCATTTCAAAGTATGACTAATCGCCAAAATACCTATTTTGTGATTTATAACGAATGAAAGGATAATTACTCATCTGTTCCTGCGTATCTTGGAAAGAACAAATTAGTTTAAGATGCAACGTTGCTCAGAAGTTTCAAACCATACACCATTACTGATTTTGTGTTTGAATTTCTATTGAATAGCATGCCATGTAACGTTTTCTAAAAAGTGTCGTATTATAAATATTGTTTTGTTGAACTACACGCCCAATGAATGGACTAAGAAAATCTTACACTATAAGCCAAAGTTTCAGAGAGGAGTGGGTATTGAGGTTTAATGGCGCGACGGCAGCTAGGTCATTTGCGCCAACCTCAGTCACAGTGCAGTGGTCCGGATTACCACCGCACCACACCTCACAGAGTTGTTAAGCCAACCCCAATCTGGATCATAGAGCTTCAGAGCTTCTAATAGAGCTTAAAGTTTCAGAGCTGAAAGATGGCAATGCAGAGAGGAAACAATTGATTGATTAGATCAAGCCATTGTTGCATATTGTTGCAAGCCACAAAGTAAGAGCCGAAGGAAATAAGAAGGATTTTGAGTTGAGCAAAATTATTATTGTATATTGTAAGACATGAGCCGAAGAAAACGTACTGTTAATAGTCGAGCTTGGAATCGGCCAGTAGACGTCATCAGTAGCGACCAGGCGTACAGTAGCGGGTAAGTATGGGTAGAGGCAGGGAGGGCGTGAAATGGGAGGAACGAGAGGAAAGGTAGGAGCAGTATTTATTTCAACTACCCATACAAATTTAACTACGTTTAGCAAAGGAGGAAAGGAAAACGCGGGGAAGAAGGTGAGAGGGTGGAGGGACGGGTCTTTGGGTTTGGTAGTATGGCAATGAAAGTTGAAATTGACGTGAAGTACATGTCAATGATCAAGTCGGATTGGCTTTGCGGATGGAAGTTTTATGGTTCAGTTTACATGATGGAATACAGAATGCTCGCCTTAGTTGACAAAGGCCCTCCTTCCTAATCGTAATGAGATGGGTGTGAAATTAATGAAAATTAGGGGGATATGACGTGACTTAAAGCTGGGAGGACTGGGGAGAAGAGAAAGTTGGGGAAATAATTCTAATTAATATTTTCCGAAATACTGCAGGATGACAAACCATTTGTTGCATGACAGGTTGAATTGGAGGATTGGAATGGGAATATTTACGTTGGGCCTCGAGCAGTACAATTCGTCGCCAAGGCAATTCATGGCTCTTACATTGTTAACATTGGAATATATTTACAGTGACAATTAATTGTTGTTTGACAATTACAACGTTATCTTGGAGGAAGTTGGACACAATCTTGGGCGCAAGGCTAATTGCGGTAGTGATGTTGGCCAATAATATCTAGACACCAAAATGGTCGCCACAAGGGGAGGGAGAGGATGGGAGGAAAGGGACAGTATCACAGGAATTAAAATTACCTATCACAGTGAATAGGTAAAATTACCCTTAAGCACCGGCGAAAAGTACTAAACAAACCCCCGGGCGAAGCCGGGTATGACTGCTAGTTAATAATAATCTAAAAAACGAAGTTTAAGCTAAGGTACATATACCTAACAAATCATTTATCACAGTTTTGGGAAGGTTTATCGCTTCTTCCATTTTGACATACGCAACTTCAAGCTCTGTTGCAGGGTCGGTAGTTTGCGCCGCAAAGAAATCCACACTCGCTCAACTCGCTGCTTTAAAAAGAAATATGCGTAAATGAGACTGATTTACGCACATGTGTTGCTATTAGTGCTGCTGCTATTAGATATTCATGAGGCGTAGGATTGCATTCGTATGCAAGGCATTCTCGAGTTAAGAATATTGACGGCTTGGCTGGCTACTGTAACACAACGGTCTGTCGCTTCGCATTAACCTCACTCTTTCGTAACTAAGGCAACGAGAAACGCCGGAGAAACCTGGTTAGATTACGTGGTGATTCGTAGGACGGTAAAGAATCCTAGTCTCTCGTGAATATGCCGACTTCGGTTGAGATTTAACGGCTACTTAACGTCACACTAGGAAAGTAAACAAAAGTTGCACTGATTTGCGTATACAGCATGCTTGTATAGCAGACCAACTATCGTCTTAAATCAGCGGTTGCAAATTACGCGGATGGCGTTTTAGTGACGTTCGGTGGAATATGATGGGTGCGAACTAAATAATTACACGGAAAGAGTTAGGGCGCGTTTACGCAGCGACTCGCCTTTGCATTCTCGCAGCTATAGAGCTCAATCGCGATGGCAAAGGTGACATTCCCATGGTAACAACGCTAAATGAATTAGCTAAATCCGACATCGTTTGAGTAAATACTTGCAGTCTTATAATCCGTGCCAATAATATAAAGAATTCCTCATGACGAAACAATTTTCCCAAACGCTTCTGAACTCGGGTTATTGGCCGTTTTCGTTGCGAGGCGGCAGACATAAAACCGCCGCCATGTTGGAATTTGAGGTGATTTCTAGCTTCTAGCTGCGAGAATGCAAAAGCGAGTGGTTGCGTAAACGTGCCCATAGTTCGCATCTATCGAAATACACCGAACGTCACTAAAACGCAATCTACGCAGCATGCAACGCTAAAGACGATGGTTGATCTGCGAAAAGTATAAACTAACGCAAATCAGTACAACTTTTGTTTAGTTCTGACTACGACCGTTAAATTTCAACTAAAGTCCACGGTGCCACCGTATAATGTGACTGGTGATTTTTGGAAGATTACTTAGACTTGGAGTGGTAACAGATACGGAACGAAATTTTGAATTTAGGATCCCGTCGTTGTCTTCCGCCTCTCATATAGGTCTTCACGCCATTTATTTTCGGCTGTAATACCTCAAGTGCTTCTATGAAATCGATAATTTGTCTGTTTTAGCACGAAACTCCTTTCTTGCTTTTTTTCGCGCTAAAACACACAAATTTCGATTTCATAGAAGCACTCACATTTCTGGCAGAAGTTGAGTGTTAAAACGCACTAATTTCGATTTCATAGAAGCACTCGCTTTGCTGGCAGGAGTTAGGTGCTAAAACGCACAAATTTCGATTTCATAGAAGCACTCACTTTGCTGGCAGGAGTTGAGTGCTAAAACACACAAATTTCGATTTCACAGAAGCACTCACTTTGCTGGAAGGAGTTGAGTGCTAAAACACACAAATTTCGATTTCACAGAGGCACTCGCTTTGCTGGTAGGAGTTGAGTGCTAAAACACACAAATTATTGATTTCATAGAAGCATTCGGAGTAACCATACTTTCTCCAGTTTACGATAATGTACCCCCTATAACCCTCTTATAAAACTGCACCCCAGTCCCTCATGTACCCTCTTGCAACTAACTCTACCCTCCATGTACCCCGTTTGAGTGTGCCTTGCAAAATGAAGGATAGAAGGGAAATTTACAATTCTGAGAGCAGAAGCTAGAATTTTAATAAACACCATTAATGGACGAAAATTACAAAAATTTAAAATGTACTGAACTTATGCAAGAAACGGGGACAGTCTGGTTGAAAAACCAATTATACAACAAAAAATGGTTGAGTACTTTTATTTTATTATGCACAATTAAATGCTCTAAATATCGCAGTGGCATCATTTATCTAACTTTGTTGTTGCATAAATGACATGTGTTTGTCAAATGAAACTTTCGGTAATAGTTTAAAGATTACCACAATAACTCAAGATATTTCGAAGTCATTAGGTAATTTGGGTTACCAAACTATATGTAATCCGAAATGTCTAACATCTTCGAATTGCCTTGAATCATTGTGGTAATCTTCAAAATGAAATTTTGTCGACACACCTTTGTCACCCACACTTGGAGCAAATCAGATCTTGGAGGGGAAAAAAAACATACAGCCATAAATTACAAATTTATTGTGCCAAATCGACAGCTTGACCTACAAACGGATACACAAAATTCCCCATCCGTGCGGGTATGCATCCAAATTCTGACCCGTCTATTTCAGCTTTTAAGCAACTTAAGAAAATCTGTGTACAACTTCCACCACCGGAAAGTCACACGCTGGATTTCTTTGAATTTGCCGAATTGCGGAACTTCCAGGCGTAATTGTAAAACTAAAGAGAATAATTTATCACGGTAGAGCTGCGACAGAAACAGAATCCAATATACGATGACATTTTTTTTTTTTTTGGAACTCCTTCTACCGCCCTACCCCCACCTCTTCACCTCACATAGCAGAATTCCAGTTTCTGTAAAACTGCGTCAGATCAAGCCTTATTTTCTTTTGTGAGGTTCTTGCCTTTGTATGTTTATGCGTAGGAGTGCGGTGGTTGGGTGTACGTGGGGGGGGGGGGGAGAGGAAGGGGGGAGGAGTATATATGTGTGGTTTCAGCAAGACTCACCAGCCTCCTCGTTCAGAGCCCGGACGCCCAA